>JACXGM010003192.1:0-42933 GCA_016801145.1 Umbra pygmaea | reverse complement strand
CTCAGTTCATAGCGTTTTATTATTATTATTATTATTACTATTATTATTATTACTATTGTCATTACTATTTTAAAATTCTTATATTGTTGTAATTCTTGTTTTTAAGCCCACTGCATAGAATCGCCGAGCCATGTCAAAAAGAATTTCTCTGCATAGGATGATGTATGTTATTCAATGCATATGATAAATAAACCACTTTAAAAAACTGCGGGAACAAATAATTTGGAGTGATAAGGCTAAAATGTAACTTTATGGTAAAAAGCATACATGCTATGTTTGCAAAGGAGTCAACAAAGAGTCAAAGGAGTCAACAAAGAAGTCAAAGGAGTCAACAAAGAAGTCAAAGGAGTCAACAAAGAGTCAAAGGAGTCAACAAAGAGTCAAAGGAGTCAACAAAGAAGTCAAAGGAGTCAACAAAGAAGTCAAAGGAGTCAACAAAGAGTCTAAGGAGTCAACAAAGGAGTCAACAAAGGAGTCAACAAAGGAGTCAACAAAGGAGTCAACAAAGGAGTCAACAAAGGAGTCAACAAAGGAGTCAACAAGATCAACGGCAAAATAAATCATCCCTTGAGTTGTTTACGGGATGCACTTGGACTTTAGAAAATGAAAGATAATCCAAAACACAAGGCCAAGTCAACCTGAGTTGTGGCTGCAGAAGAAGAAAGTGAAGGTTAAGGAATGGCCTTCACAAACTTCTGACCTCATTACCATGGAGCCAATTTTGGCAGATCTGGAACATGTAGGTCATGCAAGACCACTCAAGAATTTACAGGACCTGGAGGCATTTAGCCAAGATAATTGGGCAGCTTTAACATCGGATAAAATAAAGGGCCTTATTCACAACTACCACAAAATACTGCAAGCTGTCATTGATGCTAACAGGGAAAATTCACAGTATAAGATCTGAGGATATGCAAACTTTTGAATTTTGAAGAGAACGGGGCGCCAATGGTGGACCTGCAAATTCTGCCAAATCTTGCCAGTCAGTACTGTTCAATCACTTATTAAAAAGTGGAAGTTTCAGGGATCTCTTAATACCAAACCAAGGTTAGGTAGACCAACATAGAGTTCAGCCAAAACTGCCAGAAGAATTGCTTGGGATAGAAAGAAAAACCAACTGTTAACCTCGGGAGACATACAGGCTGCTTTGGAAAAAGACAATGTGATTGTTTCAAGCAGCACAATAAGATGATACTTGAACAAAAATGAGCTGTATGCTCGAGTTGCCAGAAAGTAGCCTTTACTGGCCAGTGCCACAAAAAAAGCCAGGTTACAATATCCCCCAAAACACATTGACAAGCCTCACAGCTTCTGGCACACTGTAATTTGGAGTAACAACCATAAGCGCTTTGTTTGGCGAGGGGTCAACAAAGCCTATAGGGAAAAGAATAACATCCCAGCTGTGAAGCATGGTGGTGGCTCACTGATGTTTTGGGGGGTGTGAGCTCTAAAGGCAAAGGGACCCTTGTGAAAATTGATGGAAAGTTGAATGCTGCATGTTATCACGAAAGCATCGCAAGGGATGTTCTTGGACTCTCCAGCAAGACAATGACCCTGAGCACAAGGCCAAGTTGACACTCCAGTGGTTACAGCAGAAAGAGTTTAAGGTTCTGGAGTGGCCATCACGGTCTCCTGACCTTAATATCTTTCAGCCCATTTACCAAGATGAATGGGCAGCTACAGACCTGCAAGAATTCGGGCCTTCATAGACAACTATCACAAATAATTGCACGCTGTCACAAACAACTGCACAGCGGGTTAAGGTGTCAGATAGGGTCATTTATGCTGAAACGGTGTGGAGAGTGGGGGGCCTTGGGTTCGGTGGACTGGTGGAGATGGAGCAGGATGTAGGCTCGGTGTCAGAGGAAGGTTTGGGTGTTCAAAAGGTGGTGTTGTCAGGTTAAGGGAAGGAATGTATGTGTAGATGTTGTCATGGGTGCTGCTAGGGAGTTTATTGGGTGTTACTGACCTCACGGGGGAGATGTTTCATGAGTTTATGAAGGTGAGAGGGGAGGGTAGGTAGTAGGATGTGGAGGGGTGCTGGGGGTGGGATTTGGTCAGTATTTCCAATTCTTAGGGTGGTGGGTTGAGTGGACATGAATTGAGTGGTCCGTGACCGGCCTCACACTCTGGTACAGTCAGTGGCGGTATATGCACCTTAAGTCGATTGCGATTCGCAATTAAACCATAGAAGACGAAGAAGAAGATTATGTAGGCCGAAAATTAGCTTCACTTCTTTGAAAGACCAGCAGCCGCCATTGGACTTGTTCCCCTGTAAATTAGTTTTCTATGATTAATTCAAGAAGAACAACCTCTATCATGACGTTATGCAATGTGAGTAACACCTTTTTTAATACTACTTTTACTATGTATACTTAAGTACATTTAAGATCACATATTTATTTTTACTTAAGTGCATTGCAGTTCAGATATTTAGAGAATTTTACTCCGGTAGAAATCTAATACTAATAGGTCACTTTAACTGAAGTAGGTGCTATAAGAACATTAACTCTACTTCTACTTAAGTATATACAGTACTTATTACTCCTCTGCTCTGATATCCCATAATTGATCTCAATTTGCAATGCAACTAATGACTGGCAGCTAGCTAAAGTTAGCATGTTTACTGTTATTACCTGTCAAGCTTTCCACTGCAATCAGTTTGTTGGTGACTGTATCGCAAAGCGATAATATGTCATCTTTTGACATGATATTCAACATCTTTTGAAAGCCTTTACGCTCCGTAGGGGACAACCCAGGCATCTTTAAGAACATAAAAACAGTTGTATCCAGTAGAGAAAGCTGCAGCCTCAGTGAGAGGCTGTACTTCCGCTAATCGCCTCACGAACAGGTCGTTCGGAAGGAAACAAACCATCGCTCTAGACAGGTTCCGTGCCCGGTGGCAACTCTGCAACACAAACAGTAGAAAGAATCACCGAGGACAGATGGATAACCCGTGGGTAGTACCGTCTACCATTATGAGCTCTGTAATATTTTGGAATATTCACTAGCTATTTTAGTTCAAACAATGCATACTAAGCCACAGAAGCATAGAATAACATAATTTATTACAGTAATCGCTTAGGATCTCGAATCAAAGGACACATAACCAACCGAGGGTGTCCAGCGCTGTTCGAAAAGGTAGGAAACGATGATAGGTACAGTAATGTACGGTATATAGCAAGAAAACGTGGTGGACATATTACAATATGCCAGCTTGTTTTAACCGAGAATAAAGCTACTGTAGGTACATAGTTATGATAACTGTTTGTTGGCCAGGGGCAAGGTGGCAAGGCTTTTGCGGCGATAACGTTAATTGCTACAGTAGGACACAGTATTGTCCTAGCTAACGTCAATAAACCTATTAACCACTAGCTAACCCTATTACCCAAGATGCTGGACCAGTCTGCGGGGACGTAGACGGGGTGGACGTCGTGAGGAGCTGTCCAAACACTAGCTGAATGACACATCAGCATGCAATCAGCAACCGTTTTGGTTGTATATTTTCTGTTTTATTATTCAGTTGAGAACTAATGTGCAATTACGACCTGCTGAAATGCAATCCAACCACAGTAATGTTGTAAAAAGTAGATACAAAATAATACTGTCCATTACAATGGAACAACTATTTTACCCATACAATTGCAATCTTATTACACAAAATACAGCGTGACAGTTTTTATTAATTAAGAAGGTGCATTGAAACAGCTGTGATTTAAGTCTTAAATTTGAATCTCAGTGTTATTCGCCCCTTGTTAAGCATTGGCAGCAGTGAAATTAATCAAATATGAACATTTGGAGTGACCATGTGTATCTGCAGTGTATCTAGTACAGGAGCGCATCACAGTTGATATATGGATTCAGGATGAATGTAGCTGTTTTTACAAGCACAGTTTATATAGCCATGCCACTTGATGAGGGTTGAAGAGGCCAATCCTGATGAAGAGAATGACTGTGTAGTACAGTTTAATCATTCAGGAGCTACATAGATAAAAGCCAAGCGTTGGCGGTAGCCTGTCCTTTATCTACAAGTTTATATTCTAGTTTTAAAGTTTTCTAGCATGTCAGATTTATTAGGAAATTCTGTTTATTCTGCAGTCCTTCACCAGTGTGTAAAATGTCAGCATGGAGTAAATTATAGAATATATCCTGTATTCATTTACTGCGAATTAACTGTTCATGAGGACGACAGATACAGTGTAGTCAATGTGTCTGAAGACTGACAGAAGTTTCGTTGTTTGGGAATTGATATTAATCCAAAATAGCCCACAATTCAATTCACTGTAGTTTCCTCAATAATACATCATGAGGATCCGCGTGGTGTCGGATCCTCATGCAGGACAAGCTACAATATGATAGTGGTTCGAGCCTGATCGTCTTTTTCCGACTTTGCACGAGGCAGCAAATTGGCATAGCGCTCCCTGGGATTTAGGATGGATCAATCGGATTATCTACCTTGCCACGTCGCTCTCCAGCGACTCCTTTTGTACATACGCCCGTAAATTCAATCGTGGAAGTATAGTTAGTGAGTGTCAGTCATCCCACGCATGATCTAAATAAAGGCTTCCTTTGGATGAGTAGTGTGAAAGAATCAGTCGGCCCAGCGACATGGTTGGATGAACCATATGACCACCCTTCACCAAAAAAAAGAAATTGTTTCATCCTTATTTCCACATCTCAAAGGAAATGTTGTCAATGTCTTGTTAATTACCACAACATTAGGCGTACTATCATCCAAATGTATCTTAAACATCTCTCACTACTCTGCCTGTCTCTGGGATTTTTTAGATGGGGGACACTGAGGGCAAGGTACTGGGCAGGGTGACCGTCTACTCTGTGATGAGCTGTCCCAACTGTGTGCAGGCTAAGGCCAGCCTGGGCTTGCTTGGGCTGCCTGTTTGTGTTGTGGATATGGATAAACACCCAGAGCTCTGGGGCAGGGTTACCAAGCTGGCCGGACGGAGCACGGTTCCTCAGATCTTCTTCAACAGCGTCCATATCGGGGGAGGGGATGACTTGCAGAAACTGGTGAGAACACCGTTCCAGTGTACTGGCTATGTCTCAGAAAAACAGATAAATAATATCTGTGTTGTACTGACTTGAATATACTGTAGGTACACAAGTACGATTTGTTATTTTAGTTTTGATTGATTGATTGATTGATTGATTGATTGATTGATTTTAGTAGATACAATTTTAGTAGATACAATTTTTTCAGCATGACCTGCTGAAAAATGTTACATTAAATCTTGTTCTCTCTGCAGTCTCCAGAGGAGTTGAAGCGGCTGGTGCACTTAGTGAGGAAGGAGGCTGTCCCTGCAGATGGTCCGCCCCTGCCTGAAGAGAGCCAATCGGGGGGCTCAGACACGGTTGGAGAGGCTGATAGAGGTCAGCCCTCACTGGAATCCCCGTGTCTAATTACATTTGGGTTGATGTGGAGTTTGGCTCTGTTCTATTGAAGTGTTTGCTGGATAGATTTGGAACGGGTATAATTCAAATGGCTGTTATAAACGTGTTCATAAGTGACGGACATGCTATTGCAGGTCAATGATCTAAAATCACGTCTCCCCAAAACAGATCTCTCTTCTTCACTGATGATCATTCTGGCGATACCCAAATAGCAAGACGAATCTGGTGTTCCTGTAGTTAGAAACATGGATCAGACCATGAGCTCCGATTGGACGGTTGTTTGGACCTTCTACTGTTATAAGAGCAGCTGTAATATCAGTTTCACGTGACCACGGAGAGAAGTGTCTGTCCTGATGGAGTGGCTGAGTCCACTGCATGTGAGGCATGTTCCAGCATCACCAGCTGTGTGTGTACAAGGGTGTGTGTGGGTGACAGTCTACTGTCATCCTAGCAGACGGGCCCTTTCAAAGACAATGGAACCGTGTTACCTGATAGCCCCAGACCAGCCAGCACCTGATGTCTCTGCTGGTCTGAGTGATTGGTATAACTGCTGCCCGTCCTGTACATGAAATACATTTATTTAGGCCAGAGTGAGAAATCATTATATTTTATACCTTCTTTGTACACATATGACTGAAGGATTTGTGAATTGCTCCAATCATTTGCTGATACATATTCCTATTGACAAGTAAAATAGGGGACTCTTAGTCGGAAGGTTGCCAGTTCGATTCCCAAATGGCATTGTATCCTTGGGCAAGGCACTTTACCCTAGGTGGCTTTGGGGGAATGTCTCTGTACTTACTGTAAGTTGCTCTGGATAAGAATGTCAGCTAAAATGTAAAGCCAGATGTACAGTATGTTCTCTGCAGAGATTTTAGGGGAGACTTTCTCTTCAGAGACTGGTTCTTCTCTAGGTTTTTTCCTACTGTGGCGCTTTTCCTCGCCACCTTTCACCTCTGCTTTGTGGTTTTTGTGACTTTCAGATGAATCAGTTGGTGTAGGTGGTTATTGTTTGTTGTTTAACACACACGTGTAAGAGGCAGTGCAAATGTAAAGTATCACACTGCTCAAAAAAATAAAGGGAACACTTAAACAACACATGTAACTCCAAGTCAATCACACTTCTGTGAAATCACACTGTCCACTCAGGAAGCAACACTGATTGACAATCATTTTCACATGCTGTTGTGCATATGTAACAGACAACAGGTGAAAATTATAGACAATTAGCAAGACACCCCCAATAAAGGAGTGGTTCTGCAGGTGGTGACCACAGACCACTTCTCAGTTCCTATGCTTCCTGGCCGATGTTTTGGTCACTTCTGAATGCTGGCGGTGCTTTCACTCTAGTGGTAGCAGGAGGCGTAGTCTACAACCCACACAAGTGGCTCAGGTAGTGCCGCTCATCCAGGATGGCACATCAATGCGAACTGTGGCAAGAAGGTTTGCTGTGTCTGTCAGCGTAGTGTCCAGAGCATGGAGGCACTACCAGGAGAAAGTCCAGTACATCAGGAGATGTACAATGTCTATTATCTGTACTTTACACAATTTCCTGATGCAGGCAGTTTACTACTGTGTTTTCTGTATTCAACTTTGCCTAGTTTACTCAATTTCTTTGCGATTTCATTCAGCCAGCTAACAAGATATCCATTAAGTTTTCGACAATGCTTTAATAGTATTTTTACAAGCAAATAAACATTAACTGGCCATATGAATAGCTTTAAAATGATCCAAGACTTTTGCAAAGTACTCAGTAGAGGAAGTAGGTGTGCTGTGCACATTTCTGTGTACATTTCCACTGATTCTCTATTTCTGTTAATGTTTTTGTCTCTCAGCTGTGGAGTTGTCTGCTGTTCTGAGGGATATTTTTCTGAAACTGTTTTCGGAGTATCTCTCTGCTGATGGAAAGGTAATAGCCAAAGTGGAGAAAACAAGATGGAACATTCCACTCGTATAATATGACATGACTACAATATGAGTGTTTCCATGACTACAATATGAGTGTTTCCATGACTACAATATGAGTGTTTCCATGACTACAATATGAGTGTTTCCATGACTACAATATGAGTGTTTCCATGCAGTGTGTTGACTACAAGTCCATGTCTCTAAGCCCGGTGTTTAAGCGCTACTGTGAACTAGCGGTGCAGCTACAAAGAGTAGAGCTGCAGACTCTGACCAGAGAGGAGAAGCTAGCTTTCTTCATCAACACCTACAACGCTCTGGTGATCCACGGTAACCTCCGCCTGGGTGCCCCCACCAACATGTGGCAGCGCTACAGGGTAAGAGGGCCATGGGGGATCATAGAGATCTAAAAGCCTAGTAGGAGTCTGTTCAGACCTGGCTTATCTCTGTTCATTTGCGTTTGCACATCTGCTCAGCAGTTACATGTGATTGTTTCTGTGCGCTGCTTGCAGTTCTTTAACTATGTCAGCTACCTGATTGGAGGAGAGGTGTTCACACTGCAGGACATAGAAAACGGTGTTTTGAGGGGGAACAGAAAAGGCGTCGCACAGCTTCTCAGGCCTTTCTCTAAGAATGACCCACGCCTGCAGGTACACTACCTCTCTGGACAGAGAGTTTTACCTAACTCGTTGTCATTCCTACACCTAGATCCATTTATTTCATTGTGTTACTGGTAAAATGCCTTTTGCTCGGAGCAGTCTGTCAGTGGTCGTATTAAGGATTGTGGTTACTGTCTGTCCACTAGGTGGCTCTGCCGGACGCTGAGCCTCTCATACACTTTGCCCTAAACTGTGGAGCCAAAGGGTGTCCACCCATCAAAACATACACTCCACAGGTAACACTGCATTTCTACACTGCAAATACTACACACACATGATACAGTCTTGTGTATCCTGTATAAATGATGCATGTTTCACCACTCAGGACATCGACAATCAGCTCCGCAACTCAGCAGAAGCCTTCCTGGACAACGATGACGGATGTGTGGTGGATTCGGAAAAGCGGGAAGTTCGTCTCAGCCAGATCTTTAAGTGGTACAAGGCAGACTTTGGGGGCACGGACAAGAAGGTACCTGAACACTGACCTTGGAGCAGCAGATATTATAGTTGTCCTGAATTGATTCCCTGAGTTGCCATGGTTTGTTATTACCCCTGAGCATGACAGATACTCTTAATTGCCACCCGGGTCTTTGCAGAAAACATTTAATGTAGATAATATTTTTCTCATTCAACTTGCCTGTTAAAATAAGTGTAATAAAACACTGACCTTTGACCTTTAACTAAAGTGCAATTTCTAACTCCAGACTTTTTTAAAGCTAATGTCAGTACCTAACAAAAGGCACATCTTAAAGTGGTGGGAAAGTGTCTTAAAGGACATTAGCAACGTGTCGGTGTGAAAGTGTTTTTTTTTTTTGCTGTTGAATTTTCTTCCATTTTTACTGTGTGAGTGTACTTTAACCATTACATTTAGGGTATTGCTTTGTCAATGGTTAAATGCTGTCGGACAGGTCTCAGTCCACTGTCCTAACCCAGCCTTGCCCTCTTATTTCAGCTGTTGAACTGGATCTCAGAGCACATGGGGGAGTCTTCTAAGAGGTCCAGCCTGCAGAGTGTCTTGTCCTCTGGGAAGATCAAAGTCAGTTACATGCCTTACGACTGGAGTTCAAACAACTCTCACTGAGGTCGAAAAACAACTCTCACTGAGGCCTAGCAACAAAGCCATAGAAACACATTGTTCCGTCTTAGCTCACCTGCAGGCGTTTCTATCCTCTGTAAAGAGGTCTGTATTTTTTTAAATACTCTTCTTCTGCTCCAATACACGCCTAGAGCATGTGGACCTTTTAGCCTGGATTAATTTCCTTTTCATACTGGGTCCTCCATATTGAGCCTTGAAAGTGTTAATGCTGCATTTTAGCACCTATTTATTATCTCGGAGCATTGATTAAAAGGAATGAGCATGTTTATGATCAACACTTGATGCATTTGTACTTTTTCTAATGAGAGAACAGTTGACTATTTCAAAAAAATATCTTAAGCTGTTAAGTAAAGCTGTTTTATTCCTTATTGATTGTTCATTAAACTTTTTTCTGTGTAGCACACTGAATAACTTCTAGCACATCTACTTCTACAGTTATGCTATAGTACAATAGTGGTAGATGCCTTGCTATCCATAATGCACTTGTGTGTTCCGCTCAGGTCATCTACCCCATTTTACTATGGGAGAGGGCTGTCGTTGTGAAAGAAAATTCAAAGTCTGTTGTCACCCAAGAAACATGTTGTTGATAGCATAATTCACGTTCCTGATTTGAAAAATATTTTTGTGCATTATTTAGTTTCTGACTACATGAGGAGCTGGACATCTACTACTGTTTCGTTGTTTTTACTGTTTGTCTCATTCACTCACTGAAATGCATGAATTTATTGCACGTATTCCTGTATAATCCTGAAGCCTGTTGATATGTGACCCTGTTCTCTAGCCAGTGCCTTCTAACCCTGCATGAGAGAGTATACCTCAGACCCAGGTCATATCTATAGCTCGTAATTATTATCACATCCAACACTATTGCTAGACACTGAGTCTATTGTAGCAGAGTTCTAGTACTCCATGCTCACATGGTTGTCACTACGGTACTATTAAGTACATTACTTTGTAGACATGTTCTTCATTGGAACCCGCTAAATTCCTTTAGGCATGCCTAAATACACTTTTGCTCGAGACAGACACATTTAAAAAGATGTACCACCTCCAATGTTTATTAACTGCTTTTTGTCCTGTAAAACAACAATTTGGATGTTTGTAACATGACTTCAATTAATTCAAATTGAACAATAATTGATGCATTTCGTCAGCCACATGTAACAGTGCAGGGCCACGTTGGTAGTTGTAAGGTCTGTTTGATTCACAGCTTTATTACATCCATGACCAGGGATGAAAAATACTGCTTTTGTTTTGAATAATCTGAAATAAGTGTTTGTATCCTGAAGGAAAACCTAAAAGATGGAGAGCTTTGTGTTTCCATGACTCCTGTACCTCCCTGAACTTACCTCAGCTCTCTTTTGTACTTTAACAAAATGTGATGCAAACCTGTAGAGAACCACAATATCATGACTTTTTCCTGGATCAACCTATTATCCAGCTGACTGAAGCAATACTTCACATTAAATTATGCAATTTGTCATCAAAAATAAAGAATTTCTTATAGTTCACCAGTTGTTGCATTTATCCTTTTTGTATTTGTTGTTAGTAAATAACCATCACAATTAAGCATTCCTCAGGTTCTTAATGTAAATTGTTTATTGAAAACAAAATCATCAGTTTTTCTTTAAGAAAAATAGAGTAATCAAAGTATATTTACATTAAGTACAAACTCAATAAATATCATCATTGGTACAGATAAATTAATGTCCAATGCCGGTTAGTGCACAATCATTATAGTGACATTTTTCCCCATTCATATCGATGCTCCATTACAAAATAATCCTCAAATGTATAGATAACCAGTTTCGAACACACTGGGAAACTATTTACTGATTTGTGTCAATAGAAAAATTGTTAAAATACTAAATAACTTTTTCCAAAAACGTCAGCATTTGTGCCAAATAAAACTTAAGCCAAACTGAATATATAGTTATAAGTACTTTAGAAACAGCTATGTACAGTACGATTGGTCATACTGTATTATTTAAATACTGAAACAACATAATGGCAATGACGGAAATGCAGTACTGTTCAGGCTACACTTATGTACAGTGTATTGCAGTAGTAACACTGAATTCATAACATGTTGTGGGTTGCATTTTCAGTAACCGGCAGACATAAGTCTGGTATTACAGTAGTCGGCTCTCAGAGCTGACTGGGGCAGAAAGTGCCTGTGTTAGTCCCAGTTCAAACGACAGCCAGAACACATCTGAAGAGCGTCGTGGAGCTTCATGTGGTCTCTGTAGTATTTAAAGACAAACGGAACATATTTTTCCCTCTGAGAAATGTTTTTCTGTCCTCAGCGCCACTAACCTGGGAAAGACAAAAAAATTGACATTTGCGTGAACAAAGAGCAGTCACATGTATTTACATAATACAGCAACCCCTAACTTCTATTGCCCAAACACACTCACCTAAAGGATTATTAGGAACACCATACTAATACTGTGTTTGACCCCCTTTCGCCTTCAGAACTGCTTTAATTCTACGTGGCATTGATTCAACAAGGTGCTGAAAGCATTCTTTAGAAATGTTGGCCCATATTGATAGGATAGCATCTTGCAGTTGATGGAGATTTGTGGGATGCACATCCAGGGCACGAAGCTGCCGTTCCACCACATCCCAAAGCTGCTCTTTTGGGTTGAGATCTGGTGACTGTGGGGGCTATTTTAGTACAGTGAACTCATTGACATGTTCAAGAAACCAATTTGAAATTATTCAAACTTTGTGACATGGTGCATTATCCTGCTAAAAGTAGCTGTCAGAGGATGGGTACATGGTGGCCATAAAGGGATGGAAATGGTCAGAAACAATGCTCAGGTAGGCCGTGGCATTTAAAGGATGCCCAATTGGCACTAAAGGGCCTAAAGTGTGCCAAGAAAACATCCCCAATCCATTACACCACCACCACCAGCCTGCACAATGGTAACAAGGCATGATGGATCCATGTTCTCATTCTGTTTACACCAAATTCTGACTCTACCATGTGAATGTCAACAGAAATCGAGACTCATCAGACCAAACCACATTTTTCCAGTCTTCAACTGTCCAATTTTCATGTGCTCTTGCAAATTGTAGCCTCTTTTTCCTATTTCTAGTGGAGATGAGTGGTACCCGGTGGGGTTTTCTGCTGTTTTAGCCCATCCGCCTCAAGGTTGTTTGTGTTGTGTCTTCACAAATGCTTTGCTGCATACCTCTGTTGTAACAAGTGGTTATTTCAGTCCTATCAGCTTGAAGCAGTCGGCCCATTCTCCTCTGACCTCTAGCATCAACAAGGCATTTTCGCCGACAGGACTGCCGCATACTGGATGTTTTTCCCTTTTCACACCATTCTTTGTAAACCCTAGAAATGGTTGTGCGTAAAAATCCCAGTAACTGAGCAGATTGTGAAATACTCAGACCTGGCCGTCTGGCACCAACAACCATGCCACGCTCAAAATTGCTTAAATCACCTTTTTTTCCCATTCTGACATTCAGTTTGGAGTTCAGGAGATTGTCTTGACCAGGACCACACCCCTAAATGCATTGAAGCAACTGCCATGTGATTGGTGGGGTAGATCATTGCATTAAGGAGAAATTGAATGGGTGTTCCTAATAATCCTTTAGGGGAGTGTATAATACCCAGATACTAAATAAATGAACCATAGACCCTTGTGGGCCACTCCAGATAATAATTCCATTGATCTTAGCCTTTTATTGTCTTAGTTCCTTGGCTGTGCTCATTTTATTTTTATTGTTTTATCACTGGGCACAAATGTGAAAGAAGCCTTGGGGTCAGCAGTCTTTTACCTGTATAAATAAAAGGAACTACTAGATGGTCCCTAAACACATCTGGTACATATACTTATACTGATTACCTTGATGCTAGCCAATCAGAGAAGAGCCGCCCAGTCCCACAACCTTGTGTACAGATCAGGACTTGGTTCACATTGCTGATGCACACTATACAGCCAAATGTATTTGGACATCTTTACTAACAGTGGAGGGTTAATGATCTGGGGCTGTTTTTCAGCGTTTGGGCTAAGCCCCTGAATTCCAGTGAAGGATCATCTTAAAGTCTCACGGAAAGCCTTCCCAGAAGAGTAATGGCTGTTATAGCCGCAAAAGGGGTGAGGGAGACTAGGGCTGGGCGATAAAACAACGATATGTCTCGCGTAATCAATATCAATAAAAAATGCGTTTGATAAAACGTTCGATAATTTCCTTTTCTTCATCGGAAGAAACCAGAGGTTGCGAAGAAATTTTGTTTGCATGAACAAAGGCACTCGCTCTCTGGTAACCTAGCAACGTAGCGAGTGACACGCTAATCATTTAAAAGTATCAAGTTTGGTTGCGCAATATTGTGGTCTCGTAAATCGTGTTGGATTCTTCAGAAACTGAAACTTATAAGTTGACAATTAGTGCCGCAGCGAGCGAGGAAATTGTTGATAAAACGGGAAAAGTCAGCTCGACAGTACGGCAGTTTTTCGGTTTTTAAGTCTGACCGTAGTCAGACCAATTTCGTCTGCAAATTATGCAAAACCGTCGTCCTCGCCAAGACTAGTAATAACACAAACTTGTTTTCCCCACCTTCTCAGGTCTCAGGTTTCTCTGTTTATATGTAACACTTTGCACTATTTTATTACACTTTATTAAGCATTTCTTAAGTACTCCAATTGTGCACCTCAGTGTAACAGATAATTGTTAAGTGTTCATTGTGATTTTAGACTTTTTACATGTTTACATTTTCATTATTTGAGTGTTTTCCATGGTTGTGTTGACATTTCTGCCTTTAACTGAGGGGATTATAATCAGTGGAAGGTTAAATTTAAAATAAAAATGTTTAAATTTAATATTTTTTTCCTGCTCCTTATTCTAATTAGGTCATAAAACTGATCAATAATTATCTAGTTTTCAGCCATATCGCCCAGCCCTAAGGGAGACTCCATTTTAACATCATGCTTTTATAATGGACTGTCCAACAAGCCTATATGAGTGTGAGGGTCAGGTGTCCACATACTTCTATCCACATAGTGTATCAGCATGGCAGGCTAAGCTACTTACTGTCGTCATCAGAGTCGAAGCTGAAGAGGGAGGAGCAGGTGTTTTGGGAGAGGTGTTTCTCCAGATCCTCTGGGCTCATGAAAGAGGAGAAACACTTAGAGCAGCGCTGTCGTTTAGGAGGTGGTGGCTCTACCTTAACCACAATTTCCTCTGTCACAATCTTCTTTCCCAACACTTTTTTTACTGCAATCTTAGTCTTTTTAGCAAGCACGCCCACAGGTGCTTCTTCCGAGTTTCCGCGCTTGCGCATGCTAAGGGCTTCTTCGCTTAGATATGAGGAGGGGGGCGGGCGGGCTAGGGGAGCTTTTGCCATAGATAAGTATAAAGGATCCTCTGGTTTGAAGGTTTTGTGTTCTACAATGACTGGTTCCTTTCCGCCGAGGATCACCTGAGCCAAAGTGACGTCCTCCACTTCCCTCATGTTTACGGTCTCTTTAATGATCGAGGGGATTCTGGGAAGAGGGACTGCGTTTGTGGTGACTTGGGAGGTGGTAGTGGCGGCGGCGAAGGCCGCCTCGGGGGATACGTTTTTGTTGTCCTCGCCATCACAGCCATTGAGGATTTTAATTATGGGATGGAGGGATGGAGTTGTGGTGGCAACCACATGGACAGGACCGGAAGTTTCCACAGGGCTGTCGATTCCGTTGGTGTCGAACTCCGCAGTCTGCTCCTCTTTCGTAGAGCTCAGCACCTCAGTTAGCTTGTGGTCACTGTAGTGCTTCCACTCGTGTTCTTGGAGAGAGGGGAGATATGAAAAGGTCAGCCCACAGCCAGAGTAGCCACACAGGGCCCGGAGAGGCCGGTGGGTGTCCATGTGCTCTCGGAGCAGATGTGGTGTGGAGAAGCGCTGGCCACAGTCCAGGTGAAGACACATCTGCTTTAGAGGAGCATCGTGGATCTTTATGTGATCGAAAAAGTGCTGGTGGTTCCAAAGGTACCTGGAATACAAATAATTTAAGAATGAACCGCACCATTTATAATTGTATAAAGGCTGCAGTGCAATCATTGTTTTTACTCACAAAGCTAGTAAAAACTGCAGCTTAACTGCAATCTTAAAAGCTGATCCAATTCACAAAAGCAGTTCTTTTTGCTCTAGATTTAGCTTGAGGGGACAAATAACACTTTGCTCAATTGGTATCGCCCACAATACTAACTGTAATCAAGTTTCTATCGCCGGTGGACAAAGTTAAATTTTATCAACACAAGTACATTTTTGTAACTCCTCATTGGCCAGACTCCTTGTGAGGTGTGAAGCTAGTCTGCTAACTCAGGAGATAATTAACTCCCATCCCATGTTTCTGCTGAAATACCCAGATTTGATGTGACACAGTGGTTCCCAACTTCTTCTGTAGTGCTATCACCTACTGAACATATCCCTGTGTGCCTGTTACCATTGGTCTGATGGGTCTTATCAAGTAGCCCCAGTGCATAGGCCAAGTACCCCTAGGGGTATACAACCTGATTAAGAACCTTTGATGTAAAAGATCCCTAATGGGCTGAGAGCAGTCTACTTAAGTGTTTCAACTGTATCAGAGGACCTGAAGTGAAACTGTAGCATTTTAGCAATATTGCTTGAGCAGGTTTCGAGCAGCCGAAGCACTGTTACTTGGGTTAGGGTTAGCGTGATATCTCTGCACCCAAGTAGCTGTGCTTCGCCCCAATATAGTCCCAAGTCAATATCTGCATAGGAAATTGCGTAGTATTCATCTGCATTGCTATTTGTACTTGTTGTGAATACGCAGGCCACAAGAAGTAATTAGGTTGTTTCTGTAGTTGTTTGGTCACATTTACTCACGACATGCTAACCGGCAACATAGGATTCCATTCACTATGCTAAGCTAATCTAGCGGCTTGACTAAGACAATGCATGCACTGAGACAAAAACATGTTTGCCCACCAATCTACATCTAGGGGAGATGTTGAATAACCCTATTTCAAAAACAGTGGTGTGTTCCATTAACTTGTTTAATTTATGATGAATCATATCAGAAACCACAGCCAACCCTTATGCTAGTTTGTCTTTGCTTGCAAAGAACTACCTTCCCAGATACTGGGCACAAAGCAGCGATAAAAGTATCTTAAAATTATATTATAAAATAAATTAGACAATTTGCGACTAAACCATCCATGTGCCAGATCGACAGATGCAGTTAGCATCTCGTTCTAGGAAGCAAGACTGTGGTTGTAATTATCAATTAATTTCTCAAGTCTGACATGGTTGAAATGTTTCTGTGATATAACTTCCCAGCAGTGTCTCGTTTACCTATTACAGTGGAAGCACCTCTCATAGGGATTCAAGTGCCTGGTTTTGAGAGAATGCGTCTCCGTCTGCCCCCTCCAGCCTTGCTCTGCCATATCCAAGCTCTTCGTCCGGCATTTCCACAGCGCTTCATCCCCAGGTCTCAGTGCCCTGGGAGCGATCAGCTCCTCTTTAGCCTGGGGCTGGGTGTAGTGCCTCCACTCATGGTCGTGCAGAGAGAGGATGTTGAAGAAGACCTTCTCGCAGCCCGCGTAACCACAGGGGGCTTGGAGGGGCTGATGAGTGTCCACGTGGTCCTTGAGCTCCTGGAGGGTCTTAAAGCGCTGGCCACAGTTCAAATGTAAACAGGCTTGTTTCAGTGGAGCGTTATGGACCTTCATGTGGTCTCTGTAGTGCTCCAACACCAAGAAGCACCTGAGGCACAACAAGGAAACATCAGACATAATCAGCAGCATGGCACAATCTGAGCAGGCCCCAATGGACCCATTAGGTTTTTGACCAGTCCAAGTCTGGCTATTCAACTCCGGTCCTGGTTTTTGGTTCAAACTCTCTAATAGGGGCTGGCTCACACCTGGGATACCTGGTTAATGCAATTAAATTCAGGGCAAAAAGAAAACAATCTGAAGTAGTTCAGCCCTCCAGTATCAGAAGTGAATAGCCCCAGTCTACAGGGTCTGAATTGTTACGGGAAACTTTGTGCCAAACAGGCTAATTCTCTACACGTGTACAGACCCTCCTTACCTCTGACATATCAGGCACTTTCCCTTCCCCCACTGGAAGGTCTTCTCCAGGACAGCGGAGTCGTCCATGTGGTAGTTCGCAGCGTGTTTCAGCAGCGACGGGCCGATCCTCGCGAAGACGCTCGCGCAGCCCTCTGCTGGACACAGGTGGTACTGCTTCTGTTTCCCTTCCACCTCCTCTCCACCCCGGTTATCCGTGTCCGTCTCCAGGTCTCTTACAATCACCACTTTGTCCTTTACGGTCACTTGCTCCTCCTTCACCTCCGATGACGGCTGGTTGTCGGAGTCCTTTTTACACTTCAGGTTCTGGGTCTTTTTGATCAGGGTCCTGAGGTTCTGGAGGATTCTGGTCTGTTTGCTGACCACTGGCTTCGCTTTAACCACTTTGGGATCAGTCACACCGTCACGGGGTTTAGTCTCCTTCTCTGAAGGCTGACCAACGTCCTGCGATGGTTTCGAGTCGCCATTCACAGCAGGTTTGATCTTACTGCTGAGAATGGAAGTTCTTAGCTCCTCGATGTGCTCCAGCACATGTTCCTTGGCATGGTTGTACCTTCGGAATTGTTTGGCACAGAAGACGCAGCTGAGCCTGGTCTGTCGCAGCTTCAGATGGGCCAGGGTGTGTCTCACAACATTTCCTCCCTTGTACAGCTTCTGGCAGTGGCTGCAGTGGAATCGTAGGTGTTTGAAGTCGACTGGAGCCTTGTCTGGAGGCGTGTCCTCACCCTGCAGGAGGACAAACTACCGGTTAAGGATGCGGTCTATGACATCTGGTCGTTTGTTACAAATGTGGCACTGCTGACCCAATGTGTTTTAGAAACCCTGTACTGTGATGTATGTATTGATGAGTCATGAAAACTATGCACTTTCAAACTTGTAATTTCATGGTTAACTTACATATGATAGCAACTATGTGAAGACCATGCACAAACATATTACACATCCAGGCCAAAATGCGAGGCTGAAAAAATTAAATGTATCTTCAAAAACAGTAGAATTACACAAACAGATCTGGCAGAAGTATAAAAACCATCATTGCTTTGTCAGTTTGGTATAGCAATCTAAGCACCTAACTCTGGAACACACAAGTCCCAGGCGATGGGAGGTTTGAGCCCAGGCTCGCCTGTCATTCCTGTCTCCCCTAGCATCTGATTCCTAATTCCGTTTTTTATTACAACCAAAATGTCACATGTTAACATTAAGATTAAGTTAAAAATTTGTTTGCCCAGATCACACTAACCTGAGTGTTTGGTTCCATTTCCACCTCGACTGCTGTAACATCACCCTCTGTCAAAGGTAGTTCGTTAGCATCAGTCCCTTTAGAGTTTTTGGAGTAGATATGGAACATTTTCAATGGGCACTCCTCCATCTCAAAGGCTGGACCGTCTAACTCGGGATCAGTCTGTATACTGGGGCCTTGTAAGACCTGTGAGTCTGAAGGCTGTGAGTCTGAAGTCTCCACTTCAACAGGATCTAGTCCTGG
Source organism: Umbra pygmaea (assembly GCA_016801145.1). Taxonomy (NCBI): domain Eukaryota; kingdom Metazoa; phylum Chordata; class Actinopteri; order Esociformes; family Umbridae; genus Umbra; species Umbra pygmaea. The sequence continues at coordinate 24,335 of JACXGM010003192.1, read as the reverse complement.
ACATTTGAAGACTAAATGCTTTCCATCAATAGGCTCCGATGGTTTCACTCCCAAAAGCTTTAACACTGGAGGTTCGACGTCTAAACACTTTGCCACGGAAGGCTCAGCCACGGAAGGCTGGACAATTGTATCTGGTTTATACTTATATGGTCTTTCAGCATATACACCATTGGGGTGTCCCATGTTAACATATTTGGCTAACTCTCTGTGCTGTGGTTTAAAACTAACTCTGGGTTCTAGATCGTTCTCTAGCACCTCCTGCTCTACGTGAACTTCATTTTCAGGGAAAGACAGCTCCATACTAGGTATAGTCCTACGGTAAGGCCTCTTGCCCTGTCTTACTTGCCTCTCCTTTTTGTCCTCCTTTTTGTGCTCCCTTTTTTGCAGTCCCCCACTTCCCTTCCCGTCTTTTTCACTTACATCCTCTGCTCCCTCCCTTGCGTCTGCCACGCCGGCTCCTCTCAGCCTCATTCCCTCGCTCACCTTCGTTCCTCTTTGGGACAAGTTCTCAGTTTGCCTGGTCATCTCCAGTAGCAGCCATCTTGGTTTTCTGCCACGTCGTTTCAAGATCTTGTTCTTCACGTGCCTAGACAGATATTCCCTTTGCCGATTGGCTGGTAGCTTACTGGGGCTTTCGGAGCTGTGGTTGTTCTTCACGGGGTATCTTACCTCTGGGTCTTCGGCATAGTCAACGTCAGACATACACATTCTCCTCCTCCACCTTCTCTTCTTCCTTCTCCTCCTCACAGGGATGTCCCCATCCTCTCCGCCCTCTGGCTCTTGGCCTATAACCTCAAAGCTCTCTGGTGCAGTGTTGGCGTGCAGGTGAAGCTGGGGTGTATCGATTTGTATTCTACAGGACTCCTCCTCCATCCAGTAACTGGGTATCCACTCCTCCTCCACCTCCTCTAGCTCCTCCTCTTCTCTCAGTTCATTCAGGGAGTCTCTCATGGCCTTGTCCGTAATCAGTTCAAGACAGTGCGTTCTCAGGGTGAGAAGGTTCCAGAACTCTGGGTCAAAAAACAGCCCTTCCTTTAGTACCTAGACCAAGGATGAGCAGAGGGAGTTTTATTAACAGGTCATTATCAACAGACAAATCCTCACTTAGTCAAAATACAGAACAACTGTTCATTGTACTACTATAACAATGGGCTGTGTTGTAAATAGTGTTATTTTGCAATAAAATATGCTATAGGCAGAAGTTGTATTTTGCTTCAAATGTCCGAGCTCCTATGCGGCCATGGCTGACCTGTAGGATGTAAAATCGGATGTTGGTTTTGACAAGACTGTGATGGGGGTGAGGCTCCTCATCAGGGTGCGTGTAGAGCAGATACACCGTCTTGTAGGCCTCCACGCTGCGCTCTAGACAGAATACCAGCAGGGCGCAGAGGCGACACACCTCCAGGTCACCGGGGAGTAGGAAGGCGATGGTCTTCCACAGCAGGCAGCAGGTCACAGGGTCAGGCTGAGAGTCCGTCTGCAAAGCTGTAGCGCAAATCTCCAGACATAGGGGCACTCCCTCATAACCCATCTGACAAAGGAGAACAACGATTTAAACGGAATTGTGTTAATCATATGATAACACTAATACATAATAAAAGTGGACAAAGCCGCGGTCGGGTGCGTGAAGCCGCGGTCGGGTGCGTGAAGCCGCGGTCGGGTGCGTGAAGCCGCGGTCGGGTGCGTTGAGGGCACATAACTTCCGGATATAATAACAAGTCTTTAGTTGTGGTTTATGACCAATATACCATGGCTAAGAATTGATCTTAGGGACGACGCATCCGAGTGCCTGGACAGCACTTAACTGTCTACTGGCAATGTATAACAAACCCCTGAAAACCCTTATTGCTTTGAAACAAATTTCTAACACAATGAGAGCAAAGTGACATGGTATACAGTGGTACAAAGTCTCATATCACGGCTAATTTTACCAGCTAAATAATGTTTTTCTATACTATTATATGTCCTATTAACAAAACAAACAGTTTTCCTATTAAACACACCTACACACTGTTTATTTAAAAAAGCCCCAATTTAACACATTTTCATTAAAGTAATATAATTCAGTCAGGCAGTGTTCAGTTTCAGACCAATCACTTGAGTAGGCTAGTATAGACAAACTGCCTAAAAGTGACAGGGGGTCAGATTGCTCAGTGGTTAAGGAGTTAGACTTGTAGGCAATTACCAACCCCAACTCTGTAAAATGTCATTGGACATTCTGGATAAAAAGCGTCTGCTATATGACTAAAATGTAAAAAAAAGTGATAAGGCCGATCATTTATTCAATATCTTATATTATACGTAATTCTAAGTGTTGTTTTAACAATGCATTTGTATTTCTTAATTAAAACAGAGCAAAGAAGTTAACATTGCATTCTCAGTCATTTCACTCAGGGCTGTGGTAAGTACTCCTGACCTCAAAAAATATAGGTATGTCTGGGCCCCCCCGTCTTAAATATATTCATATTAAGTATTATGTTATTATTAAAATCTGAACAGTGCCTCCAGTCCTCATCTACCAGCACCAGATTGTTATTTGAAAATATGTCTAATTTAACACCTATGCCAAGCTACTTCATCCCAAGGTATACTAAACATAAATAGAAAAGCAGCAATTTCAAAGTCGTTACTGAGTTTCAGTTCATATAAAGGAATCAATCAATTGACTGAAATAAAATAAAAGCATCTGGTAAAAATGTCAGATGTTGCAGACCAGTTAGTGAAAATCAAATTGATGTATTGAACAACAATATTTTTACCGTGTAGGTTCCATGTTTCATGATGCGTGTGTATTCACATCATGTCCCATCCATCAATTAGGGCTTAATTTCTTTATTCAATTAATGTCCTTACACTAACTTAGGAAGTCATTTAAATTGTTGTATTTTTCACTATGTTTGTTCAGTAAAAAGTAACATAACCTACATCATGCACCATTATTAGGGCAGATTATTATTGCACAAGTTAATAAACCAATGTTTCAAATAACTACATAATGAGCCACAATTGGTTTCATACTTTTGATAAGTACCGTATTTGTCTTATATTATAAAGGCCTTGTCTTATATTCAGTATCTATGCTTTTAAATGGCAGTACACATCTACAAAAATGGCAGTACACATCTACAAAAATGGCAGTACACATCTACAAAAATGGCAGTACACATCTACAAACACAGATGGCACTAGAAACTGTAAAACGAGTATTCCTGAATTTAGCGCATGTCAATCACAACTAGCTTACAGTGCAGCGGTCTGAGAGACATCGATTATCTTCAGCAAAGAGGCTCAAAAGTAGGTCAAGTTAACCAACAACTTAGCAGATGTTATGATGCAAATTTTAAGATTGTGGTGATAAATGCAGCGCAGTCATCAAACAACTCTCAAGCTGCCAAGAAATATGGTGTCAAAAACTGTAATGTTCCAAGATGGTGACCCAAAAAGGCTTTAAGATGCGAACAGTCAGAACAGCTTTTCATGGACCTCACAATGGTCACATCCAAGAGACTTGTGACAATGTTCTTTAAAATATATTGGTATCATGATTATATTTTACATGTTAAGTTCAAACAACATTATTTTCAAATAAAATGACTATTTATAAAACAATATATTCTTTAAGATGTTCTTTAATTTAATGATGAAAATAAGGGGGGGGTCGTCTTAAAGATGCATTCCGTGAAGTTTGGAGATATTTACAAATACTTAGGCCTCTAGGTTCTAAAGAAAGTTAATTTATGCACCTTAGAGCTAAAACGGGTCCCCGCTTTGGGCTTAGTTTATTTCTTGAAGTGTCTAGGTTCATATTTTCTCTCCTGTTCACCTAGGTCTAGAGGTTGTCCTCGCACTGGAAACTCATTTGGCGTCACTGTATAGCTCTGGTTTGACAGCTCTGTTAACGGTACTTCCTCTACATTGGTCAACCATACATCATGCATTTGTTGGGAATTCCCTCCCACTTGGTATCTTGATAACACAGCAGGTTTCAAACAAACTACGGTAAGTCAAGGATTCTACTTAGATTATGCATATAATAAACAATATACTACTAAAATGGGCAGCCTAAAAAAATCTTCTTAATTATGAAAATCACACATTATCTTTAAATTTGAAACAGTGAGGGTTGGAAGAGAAATGATCCAGCTGTAATGCATAATGCAACATTTTTGTTTAATATAATGAGTTGTGAATCTGTCTTTTGAGCAGTCAGGATCATTTTAAACTAAATAAACTAAACAAAATGGAAGTGAGTGATTCAACATGATACTTACAGAAGCACTCCACTGAACCAAGTGAGTGATTCAACATGATACTTACAGAAGCACTCCACTGAACCAAGTGAGTGATTCAACATGATACTTACAGAAGCACTCCACTGAACCAAGTGAGTGATTCAACATGATACTTACAGAAGCACTCCACTGAACCAAGTGAGTGATTCAACATGATACTTACAGAAGCACTCCACTGGTTCAATAACACGGAATACATACTTTAAACACTGTGTGCACAATTATTAGGCAAGTCAGTATTTTGACCATCAGGTGATGTGTATTAGTGTAATGAGGGAGGGTGTGGCCTAAGGAGATCAACATCCTATATCAAGGTGTAAAGAAGTATTAGGCAGCTTCTGTTCCTCAGGCAAAATGGACCAAAACAGAGATTTAACTGACTTAGAAGTCAAAAATTGTAAAAAGTCTTTCAGAGGGATGCAGCACTCTTTAAATTGCTATTCAACAGGGTTGGAAGAAACGTGTTGAGAAAAAAAACGCAAATTAACTGAAAGACTCCAATGTGAAGCTACCAGGAAACCATTATCCTCCAGTGTTGTCATATTCCAGAACTGGAACCTACCTGGAGTGCCCAGAAGTACAAGGTGTTCAGTGCTCAGAGACATGGCCAAGGTGAGGATGGCTGAAACCCGATCAACACTGAACAAGACACATAAGATGAAATGTCAAAACTGGGCCAAGAAATATCTGAAGTTGAAATCTGAAATTGAAATCTGAGTTTTCGAAGGTTTTATGAACTGATGAGATTAGTGACTCTTGACGGACCAGATGGATGGGCCCGTGGCTGGATCAGTAACGACTCAGATGCCAGCAAGGTGGAGGTGGGGTACTGGTATGGGCTGATATTATTAAAGATGATCTAGTTGGACCCTTTCAGGTTGAAGATAGACTCAAACTCAACTCCCAAACCTACTATCAGTTTTTAGAAGACACTTTCTTCAAGCAGTGGTATAGGAAAAATTGCATCTGTCAAGAAGACCAAGATTTTTATGCAGGACAATGCTCCATCGCATGCATCAAGTACTACACTGCCTGGCTAGCCAGTAAAGACCTTAGAGAATAATGACATGGCCCCCTTTCACACCTGACCTAAACTCTATTGAGAGCTTGTGGTCCCTTCTTGAAACTGTGCATTTACAGTGAAGGAAAACAGTACACCTCTCTAAACAGTGTCCAGGAGGCTGTAGTTGCTGCTGCACAAAAAGTTGATCGTCACAGAAACTGACAAACTCCACAAATGGAAGGCTTATGACTGCTATTGAAAAGAATGGTGGTGGCTATATTGGTTACTGATTTGTTTTGAAATGTCAGAAATGTTTGTAAATTTTGAGTTGTTTGTTTATTTATCTGTAGTTGTTCAATAATAAAATTAATTCTCAAGAAAACAATTTGCATAAAAATTGTGCACACGGTGTAGAAGGTTTACCCACATTCAAAAACGCAGTCTCCAATCCCCAGTTCAATTACGAGTATCAACTATTATAAACCGACAACGTAATTCCTCAAATAAAATCTGGTAGTCAATCAAACACTGGGCTTCTGATTTTGGCCGGGGGTGTGGTCAACACAGACAAATACAGGCCGAGAAAAAATGAGTGTGGGTAAACTCCTAGGTGCCTTTTTAGTTTAATAGATTCAACAATATATTCATGTTATTTTCAACACTTACTTTATTCTGGATGATGGTACTCATCTAAAGCAGCGATACTCATTCCTGCTCCTGTGAGCCGCCATTCTGTAAGTTTTTGTTCCAAACCAAATTTAGCACAGGTGAGGCTACTCATTACCAGGGTGAAACTTATGGAAGGGTGGATCGCGGGAGCAGGAATGAGTATCGCTGAGTATTATTGTCCGACCAGTACTTTAGTCAATGCGGCTGTATGTTTTACTCAGTGTAGTTTGTAGTAACGTACAGGTGCCAATAGATGGCAGTGGCTACATTGGAAGTAACACAGGCCCAAATTCAGTGCAAGCAAACAACAACAACTTATTGGAACGGTTACAAGAAGTGTTGAGATTGTGTTAACAACATAATGCAGTAAGCCCACTGCTTACAACTGGAATGAGGATTAACACTAAAAAGTAGTCTATTATACTTATCAAACAGAGGGAACTAGAAATAAAGGCCTGCCTCTAACAAAAGCCTGCTTCAAAAAAAAGCCTGTTACCTTCTGCAGTTGAGGTAAATAAACGGCCCCAGTTTTTATTTGAGGAAATACGGTATTATGGATAGAAGTATGACAAAATCGGAAAACAAAATAAATTACTCTATGAATGATGACAGATGTGTCTAATGCTTGCAATCAATACAATATCCTTCAAAATTTATTACTGTAACTTGTTATTTATAAATACCAATTTTCCTTAGGAATTATAGGAATTTCTTATAGGAAACATTTAGGATAATGTAAGTACACAACTAATATATATATATATTTCTTAGTTGTGTACTTACATTATCCTAAATGTTTCCACCAACTTTCAAATCCAGAGAAATTTGTAATATAATTCGAAGACACAGGACGTTTCATTTTGTCTTCCGTCAATGGCGTCATATAACCTTTGACTGGGCTAGTTCCTCTAAGTTCCAGGGAACTGCCAAACATAACGTGAACAAAGTTATAATATTTTTAACAATACATTACTTTGTCAGTGAACATTTTTTCTGCCGGAGACGCTAGATTGGAAGGTTGTCAAATACGACGATAACAAAACACATGATCCCACGCTACTTCCCGACGTCATACAAGTACATCTTTTGCTATTGTTTTTATTGAGAGCCCTCTGGCGGCCAAAAACTACATTTTGTACGTTAAAGCCAACAGTTTCTTAGAAAATTAACAAAATGTAAAATTAAATGTTGACAAATATTGTAACATTATGTTTCACAACAAAAATGTTTTACATCTTTAAAATGTGAAACTGCCTACTGTTGGACAAATAATTTATAAGTAGCTGAATAAAGTAGTAGTAGGAAATCCAATACTACACTGATTAGCACAATTTGTCAATCATTGGATGGCGAGGGGCGTGTACATGGTTCATCCAACCACATGTAGCCCAGCGGCCGATTTTTATTCACATGACTCATTCAACACGGAAGCCTTTAGACAGATCATGCACGGGATGATTACGTTCACCACTTATACCTAGGTACCCAATCTGAACATAAAGAGTCGCTGGAGAGCGACGTGGCAGGATAGATAATCTGAATTAATTGGCATAGCGCTGCCTCATGCAGGAGGTCCAGGGAAAGTCAGAGAACCAATAGTCAGGCTCCAATCACTGACTCTCATGACAGACTGTCCTGCAATGCAACAACTTAGCCCATTATCTCAGATTTAAAAAAATGATTAGTGTCTTATCTGGGTTACTGGCCGCTAACAGTTTTTTTTGCACTTTACTAAATTAATCTTATGCACATGCTGTAAAGCATATATTTAGGTCCGTTATTTGTGTTAAAATTGTGAATTCGGAATAAGACTTTTTAATACAGTGATGAAAATACACATTTCCATCACTTTTAGTATGTTTTTATCAGATTCATCAATCAAAAAAAAAAAAGAATCAACTGTTTAAATGATTAACAAAATAATTGTTAGTTGCAGTGCTATGTTGTGCAGAGGGGCAACTGGTTGTGCAGAGGGGCAACTGGTTGTGCAGAGGGGCAACTGGTTGTGCAGAGGTGCAACTGGTTGTGCAGAGGTGCAATTGGCTGTGCAGAGGTGCAATTGGCTGTGCAGAGGTGCAATTGGCTGTGCAGAGGTGCAATTGGCTGTGCAGAGGTGCAATTGGCTGTGCAGAGGTGCAATTGGCTGTGCAGAGGTGCAATTGGCTGTGCAGAGGTGCAATTGGTTGACAGTGCACTCACCTCTGCAGTGATTACTTTAATGAAGGGGAAGATAGCCCTGGCATTGATGGCTGAGAGCATGAGCTGGCGACACTCCGAAAGAAAGCCCTGCTTCGACGGATGGGCCCTGAAGTACAGTCTGCTCCAGAGAAACACAAGATCCCTGTATGAAAACAACAGTATACGATGTTACCGTTGTGCAGTTATGAAGCCCCATTTACAGCAGTGACCGCTACATAGAAATATACAGATAACTGTTTCTGAATATTGGTACTGGCCAGATATAGCATATGAATTAACAATGTTACTGACCAGATGTAGTACATGTCTCCATTGTGTAGCTGTTGAATGAGGAAGTCTTTGCACAGAGATAGGATCAGTTCATCTTTCTCCTGGCTCTCTGTGTTACAGATTATTTCTACCGCATCTCTGGCATCTATCTCAGCTATCTGTAGGAGGAAATAAAACCATGAATCCAGAGGTCACGTTAACACAGGATTCTACGTTTTTTTAAACGCAGAAAGATAAATGAACGCGGTATTGGCCATGAGATTCCATTTAAATTTGCCATTTCTATCTTTTACTGTTCACAGAATTAACCAAAAAGTCTGATCATGCAAATCAAACATGCTCTCCCCTTTTAATTTCTGCGCAGTGCGTGGTGTATGTGTGTAGCGGAGAAAGTTAATGAAACCGGTCATTCTCATGTGTCTCAGTGTGGAACACTGAATGATCAATGGCTGATTCATCTGTCAATAAAGACGCATGCGAGTTGATCACATTGCTGTGGTTTTAAATCTATAATTTGTTTTAGAATCTGCTGAAGAAGTGTCTACTGTATGTAGTTACAAGTTGAATGGTTATTATTACTAATTCAACATTATCCTACTGGCAAATTTATTAGAAGATCACATAAAAATGTAGGAATGCTATTTGCCCAAATGATGTGCGCTACATCTTAATAAAATTTTAAAAAATTGTCCCGCTTAAGTGATGAGGAGAGAGTTGGATGAGAGAACTAAGGAATTCAGCTGTAATGAATAATGTAATATTGTCGGTTAATATGATTTATAAAGTCGGTTAATACGATGTATAAAGTAAGGTGTGAATTTGTCTTTTGAGCAGTCAAGATAGTTTTAATCTTTAAATAAATGCAAGTGAGTAACTTAAAAAAATCCATTGAAATGCTCAAATGGTTCAATAATGCACACAACGAGGCATTCGAAAACACAGTTTTCAATCCCCAATTCAATTATTATTTACTATAAACCGACATAATTTCATGTTTTCATCCATATTAAAATACTAAGATAAAAAATTAAGATAAAAAATATCTCCTGATTGGTAATAACTGAATGAATAATGACAGATGTTTGTCAAATGCTTGCATTTACACAAAATGCTTGCATTTTCAACGCATATTTTTTTATCTACACCACTGATCGAGAACAATCACTACATTATCGTTCAGATTTTTTACTGTCATTTTTATACACTTCTGGTCAAATGACAAAGTGTCTCGAAACACTCATGTGATATTGATTGATACCTGTGTCGCAATTGTCAAAAGACACTGTTGTATCGGGTATAAAATGAAGCATCAAAAACAAACATTTTGAATGCGCGAGACCTTCGCTGAGAGATTTGATAGAGTACAGAAATTGAGCCATCAGACACAAGATGGACCAACAACATCAGAGGTTTATTATTATTATTGGATATATATTTATATATCTTTGACATTCTGTATAAATCCACACATCGTCAACTGCTCATCCCGGCAAGGGGTTGCAGGCCTTTATAGTTTTAAAAATTTATATTTTTTATTGTCAGGGAGACCAGGGGAGCGTTGGTGATGATGGCAACCTGTGGTTACTCCTGGACCACATAGTCAGTGACACCAGGAGAATACAGAGTGCTACTGCCAATTCTATGGTTGAAGTTTAACGGTACCTAGCAGATGCATACCTGGCAAGACTGGAAGACTCATTGGTGTACTGGGCCAAAAATGCAGGGGTCTTCCCTCACCTATTAACATGCAATGGTCCATTTAGCCATCCCTACAACCTCTGTGCCCTGGCCAGGTGGTAGACAAAAACAAAAGGAATCGCCTGAGCCCTGGCAATGTGGAAGAAATATTTTTTCTAAGTAGAAACCTGTGAAGACAATACCGTCCCCCTCAGAAGTTATTGCACAAGCACTACTTCATAACACAAATCCATCAAATATCAATGTACTGCACTATTGTCCAACAACTGCACCCTTGTGTATCAACAACACAAAAGCAGTCACTACAAATCAACTCACTCAAACGTAGCATTTCCAAAAGCACAATAGCAATTTGACACCATAGGAACACTTTTGAGACACTTTAAGAGTTTGATTCACAGTCACATCAGAAAAGTTCAGATACGTTTGATGTTTTGGAAACACTCTTGTATGACATTATGTTAGAAAAGAGTTTGTCTCAAACAGTTCTAATTCTTTCAATAACCCACAGTTTTGACAAATTACAATTAACATGTTTCAAAACTATGCAGTTCGTAATGAAGGACATGAATCGTCCAGTCCGGCAACAGAAGCATCTGTCTATCCATGGTGGAATTAACCTTGACCCAATTAATCCCAAATTATTTTTAGACATGAACACATCTAAAATTACTGTTGTAATCAGTAACACTTTTAGAGCGTATTCAATATTTGTTTTTTACGGTCACTTTTGTGATCGATGGGATTAAACGGGTTAAGACTGTTGTGTGCCAGAAAGACGCCATCAGATGTCACTGTCGAGTAAAGGTTTCAAGCTCGACTCAAATGTTTCAATTGTATCGGTGTTTTGGAAAGCCTCGTTTTGCCCATCACTAACCGTACCTCCTTGTGCAGATGTGTGTGTAGCGAGGTCTTGTACAGGCAGGTGAGGTATGCCTGCTGAAAGAACAGGTGCTTCCCCACCACTGGGTGCTTCAAGCAACTCTTAGCCAGGGCAATAGCCTCCTGCACACGCTGGCAGGCCTGCAGGTAGCGTATGCGCAGCTCAAAGAACACTGGCTTCTCCGAGCTCAAATACTTCTCCACTGTACAGAGAAGAGGAAAAGAAAACAGAGTGAGAAGACGATGGAAAATTTGTAGAATTTAAACAAGCCTGAGGAAAAATAATTACTTTCAGTTTGTGTAACACCCGTTCCTTTCAGGATGGCCTGCAGAGTAGGTCTCTCCCAGGGGCCGCCATCTTTGATGACCTGCCTCACCTGCATTAGGTGTATGTTTCTGTGTCTCAGCAGGCGCCGGTGGCAAGCCTTGGGGAGCAGGGCACAGCTCATTACACCAGATGGATAATTGTTTGCACTTGGAATGAACAAGTAGGCAACATCACAGTTCGCCATACCTGAAAGGTTGCTAGTATGTCCTTCAAGGGTGGCTCCTGGAACTCCTCTTTACCAAAGAACAGCATCAGCTCAAAGAAGCTCCTGAAAATTAGACATTATGGTATGTAATCATGCCAGTTCATCTTGATTTGAAAACATTTGTGCAAGATTGTCCACTGTTAAAAAAATGCATATCCAAGTCCATGGATCCAAGTATTTTGTTCTGTGTGTGTGAGAAGACTGTACTTTAATGCTTACAGGGCCAGACTGCTGAGAGTGTAGCAGACATGCTGGCAGTCGTCCGGGTAGGAAGAAGTGGCTCTGGTAAAGCCGGTCAGAGCTGTACGCAGCACCTTCAGCTGGGGCAGCGGCAAGTGCCATTTCTCTGTGTGCTCCTCCACCAGCTACACAATAAGACAGAGATACTGGCCGTGTAACTGATAAACAGGCCTGTGCATACTACTAGATGCTTGAGTAATGCGTTTCCTGACAATTTACAACCATTTTCCCTATACTAGAAATTAAATTTGTGTAGTTATTTTGCTGTCCGGCTCAGGCAAAATGTAAACATAGCCATGATTCTACCTAACTAAGAAAACGTACTTCACTCTGGAGGTTATATTTCTGTATTGTAATGGTTGCACTACGACATTATAAATACTATAATTTACACACAATTACGCATTGGCATGCCAGCCAGTAGTCTAACTTACAACTTTACAAAGTTCAAATAACATTTAGGTTCAAAGTATCTACCTACTCTGGCTAAATCGAAGACATTCGATTAAATACGTAGATAAACTAAAGGCCGGAGTGGGTTGGCTGAATGTGAGGATTTTTGTAGTTAGCTAACTAGGTACATAAAGTAAATCAAAGCGTATAAGTTAGCTAGTTATTTACTTTTCTGACATTAGTTAGCTAGCTAGGTAACGGTTGCTAGCTAGCTACCTCGCTTTGTACTGTAATGAACAACTGGGAAGCTATCAGTAGCCATGCTAGCTTAGAGCTTGGCGGAAGCACATTACTCCTTGCCTCTTTCTCATACAAACCAGAATTGTATGGGATTTAGCTTACCTTACAAAACTCAGAGCAATATTCTTTGCTTTGCACCGAACAGTTGTCGTTAGAATATATGTACAAAGTCTCCAGATCCAATTCTAACCTGTCAGTTTCCAAATCACTTTCCCCATCCGCCATACTGGCTAGTTTACCTTGCACATAATCAAAGAGCCTACTAGCGGATAGGTTGTCTTACTACATTCACATCGTGGACGTTGATTGGATATAAGCATATCCATATGATTATGACAATTAGCAAAGACAGTTTTGTTCCGGTATGGGCATATTTAAATGTATTTTATTCTAAAATTAACAGAGATAATTTAACGAGGAGATACGAATGTCAGTAGCTAGTTAGCAAAGACAGTTTTATTCCGCTATAGCCTATAGGCATATATCAAAATATTTTATTCTGAAATTACCAGAGATATTTTAACGAGGAGATACTCTGTACGAATGTCAGTAGCTATTATGAACGGAGGAAGCGCTAACTGTTCCCTCAGCAGACGTTCCACCAAACGCTTTATTGTCTGTTGTCACGTGTAAGTCAGTGGACATGTAAATTAACCACGTTTTCGTTAAAATAAATGCCAGGATTTAAAATCAATATATTACAAATTACACATATCAGTGTCCATGTAATTCGTTGTAATGTGGTATTTTTAACTAGTTTCAAATGTTTCCGATACACACACACAATCAACACCTAGGAAAAACCATAGAGATGGCCTGATTCAGAGTGGTGGCCAGCAAGGGCGGACTGGGAGAGAAATTTAGCCCTGGCACTGAAGCTACACAGCATACATTACCGCACTTAACCTCAGTAATGACATGCCTAACCTTAACCGTTAGTAACCTCATGCATAACCTTAACCCTAATCTCAACCGTGAACATTGGAATATAATTTAAAATGCTATGGAATGTGTGGAATGTTCTGACATGAATCTGCAAAACGAAAGGTGCAGGGGCAACATAATAGAAGGACGAATATAGTCTAATAGGAAAACATGCAGCTGAAACGTAAAAGCACCCTATTATGTTGGCATATAACGTAATTCATGTTTTCAAAATAGTTTCCTGAGAATGTATTTTGGGAGAAATTTTGAGATGTACAGTTGGTGAGTACTTGTTTTATCTGTTTAATAATCGCTAGGATAATGATAGGGTACGATTTGGAGCAGATTCAAACAGACATCCCACCAATATAATTTAATTTTTGCATGTGAGGACTAGTTTTAGCAGCACTTTATTACTTTTTTTGCCAGACATAATATCAATTAATTCCATTGTAAAGTTACACAAGGTGATGACATATCCCTCTGCGTTGTCACCCTCTGTATGAAATGTAATAATACCTTGAATGCAGTTAATCCCACACTTTACATGTAGCGTGTATTAGAATATATTTTACTGTCACAGTAAAAATATATACTGAATTGTTGTACAAAACAAATCAGATAGCTAAACAGTTATCTGAACAACAATTCAGTATAGTAAAACGATGTTGAATTAAATTTTTGCTTTGCAAATGTTGCACTGTATTTTTTCTTTGCTTTTATTGGCAAAGTGCATCCAAATGGTGCTATGTTTTCGAGTTTGGCTAATTTTCCTTTTCAAAACTTGTCAATGATATACATCTTTGTACACTGCTCAAAAAAATAAAGAGAACACTAAGATAACACATCCTAGATATGAATAAATGAACTAATCGTATGAAATACTTTCGTCTTTACGTAGCGGAATGTGCTGACAACAAAATCACACAAAAATGATAAATGGAAATCAAAATTATTAGTCACACTCAAAATCAAAGTGTGTGTGGCCTCCACGTGCCTGTATGACCTCCCTACAACGCCTGGGCATGCTCCTGATGAGGTGGCGGATGGTCTCTTGAGGGATGTCCTCCCAGACCTGGACTAAAGCATCCGCCCACTCCTGGACAGTCTGTGGTGCAACGTGGCATTGGTGGATGGAGCGAGACATGATGTCCCAGATGTGCTCAATTGGATTCAGGTCTGGGGAAAGGGCGAGCCAGTCCATAGCATCAACCTTTCTCTTGCAGGAACTGCTGACACACTCCAGCCACATGAGGTCTATTATTGTCTTGCATTAGGAGGAACCCAGGGCCAACCGCACCAGCATATGGTCTCACAAGGGGTCTGAGGATCTCATCTCGGTACCTAATGGCAGTCAGGCTACCTCTGGCGAGCACATGGAGGGCTGTGTGGCTCCCCAAAAGTAATAAATTACTGACCCACCGCCAAACCGGTCATGCTGGAGGATGTTGCAGGCAGCAAAAAATAAAATCTGAGTGCTGTCAGCATTATATCCTGCTGCTAGAAGAACAGCAATGAAGGTTTGTTTGCCCATTAGTATCAAAGACTCTACTGTCCTCTGATGCAGCTGCGTTCACTGTTCATTTTTCTCAGAATGACTCAGACCAGCAGAAAATAAACCTTTCTAAAACATTTTGGTTAAGTTCACACATTTTGCAGGATCGGCCTTAAGAACACTTTTTTTGGTCTCTATATCTGCATCAACTTTTCTCTTTTTGCTAGATTTCTAATTCTTAGAACTGACAGATTTTATCTCATTTTGAATATGCGAGTTTGACCTTATCAGGCCGGCCCAGTTCAGGACCAGGCCGGCCATTTGCCAATGCCCACTCGGTCAAAAGCTTAATATAAATTATTATAACAACAAATACATTGCATAAATCATTACATCACACAAATGCAACCCAGGCCTGTTAAAACAATGAAATGCTTTATTGATTAAAGTAATCTGACCAGCCCACCCCAATAAAAAAGGGTCCGGCCCCTCTGGCATTTGCCAGATGGCCAATCCGCCCCTGGTGGCCAGTCATCTTCTAGCTGTGCAGGGTGAGATTGATTTAGAAGTAGCAGGGTTGCCATGTCATACAAATTATAGTCCATGGACTGGTCAAAACAAGTTGAAAATGCCTTAAAAACAAGCTTTACAAGGCACAGAGTTAACATAAGTTTTACAATACTTCATCATTTATATGTGAAAAACATTATGCCCTATTCTGAACTTGACCATAACTTGCTAACAGCTGTTAAATCTATAGGATTTTTTTATCAGCAATATTAATTTTAAAGTAGCCCAATTTGGCTAGAAATTTACAGACATTGCAACACTGATTGTAAGAGTACAATTTGATGTTTTCCAAAAACGTACCTCTGAACCTTACCATAATCAAAACCATGAAATCCTTCGGTGATAGAATATTTTATTAAGTGCAAACGTGATTGTGAACTGGTGGATAGACAACATAAAATACATCCCGGTTATGTGTGTCGTGAAATAAAAAATATTGGAAATGTATTACTTGACCATTGTGGTTAACCAATTCATTTTAACACTCAGACATACCGGCTTCATGGATGGAACCTTTCATTTGGTGTGATCTCGTGTCACCATATAAAGCAACATCTAAACTACACCAAATTTAAGTGCAGCGTGTTTTACTCTGAAATAATATAGCTGTGAGTGTTGATTAATGCCTTTAAATAATACCTTTGACATCTGAGGAAGCTACTGAATACAACAACACCTAAAAGCCAGTCACATACAGTATGTGCCAATTGCACCCTCGAGATGTCATGAAGTAAATACTTATCAACAACATTAGGCCGATATTAATAGTGATGGCATAGGAGGCAGGCATTGTTAATTGGCAAGCAGGTAGAATGGACATTCTGCAATTTTTGGCAATATTTAGAACTTAAGCCTCTAGGTTCTAAATGTGTTCCCCGCTCGGGTCTTAGTTTATTTCTCTGAAGTGTCTAGCTTTGTATTTTCTCTCTTGTTCTCACTCTATAGCTCTGGTTTGATTGACATCTCTGTCAGTGGGACTTCCTCTGCGTTGACAAACCATACTTCACATATTTGTTGAGAATTCACTGCCTGACGCTTGGTAAGGTAATAGCCTTTAGAAGTCAGGTTTCAAGCTAATTATGGTAAGACAATGATTCTACTTAGATTGTGCATATAAATGTAAACAATATACAACACATCTGGACTAAAATGGTGGGCCTAAAAAATACTTTTGCAATGACACAAATTGTGGACTGTATCTTTAATGTCACAGTGCACAGGGCTGGTGATGGCTCTCTGAACAATTCCACTGCCCTGACACAAAACACATCCCTAACCACCGTGTTTTGCAAAGCACCACGGAATGTCAAAGCAGAATATAAAGGCAGAATAAGGCAATACATTGCAGATGACCTCCCAACAGAAAACTGGTAATGCAGACAGCAAGTCAATTAATTGGTGATAGTTTGCTTTTAGATTACTTTTAGATTACTTTTCCTAAAAAGTAAAATGTTATTATCCTGACAACGCTTGGAGTTAAGATGCACCCTTGGTTCTCAGCTTGGATAGCAGCATTTCATTTTTCCGACACTCCTGTAGGGAAACAATTTGGAAAGGAAAAATTATCAGTTTAGTTAATATTATTCTGCTTTGGAAGACATTAACAAAACAGTCAAGTCATTCCTTGTATTTCTACTGCACAGACACAGAACGTCATTTTCGTTCAGGCCTCACCTCTTTAAAGTCCTTGACGGTTTTGAAGTAGAGCCTCTGTTTGTCCAGCAACTCTAGGTACTCGTCATTCAGCTGGTCTCTTCTCATCTTGTTCTCCTGCTTCTTCTTCTCCATCTGTAGATTAATGTGAGATGCATGACATCATACTAAGCCACAATGAGTAACATGTGTTCCTACAAGGCCCAGGTGATGAGCTCCAGTCATGCTTAGCGCAGGCTTCATTAGGCAGCAGACTAAAGATAACAGAAGACATAGCTAAGGTACCTACCTTCATGCGGCTTTGTTTGATTCCGTCAACAATCTGCTCCATCTGTCTCAGGAATTGCTCCTTAGCCCCTGAAGATGCCATTGCTCTAAGCAAAACCAGAAACCACAGCTTAGACAGGACGTAAATTAGATGGAACTCATAATTCATAATAATAAAAACAGGACACGTTTAAATAGGGTAAATATTTTCCCAGCTCCAGTAAGTATTTTGGTATTTTGGATTTTGACATCCAGATGATTTCCTTCCTGCCATCTTATCATGTACCCAGATAGTTTTCTTTTATATAGAATATAATTCTCAACAACACACAGAAGCGAGAGCTAATATTATGGAATTGCTGTGTAAATACGATAATATCAACTCTTAAATACTCAGTTGAACTGTTGTCAATACTAAGTTCTAAAAACTAACAAGCCCCAACCCCAAATAAAATATTTTGTTTATAAATAGTTTATGGAGTGTAGCTTTGATGGTACAGTGAGGGTATGTGTTAATGTTTTGTTGTAAGTATGGGTGAAAAGGTAATCACTGTTTCTACAAGAACAGAATTAGTCAGTAAAGTTAAATTGTTTTGCTAATGTGTGTTTTAGAGGGAAGATATGAACAAGTAGATGCTGTTACTCACTGGTGGAAGTTGTCATGGATGGAGTTTAACAAGTTCACCTACAGAAAGATGGTAAAACTCATTAAACAGCTAATTGCAACTGCAAAAGTTAAATGCAGAGACAGTACACCTTATCCACATACCTCCTTTTCCAGGTAAACCTTCTTGTCATCTAACGTATTGTACAAAGTGAAGAACTGTTTGGTTTCTTTATGTGTTGCTGAAACTAATGGAAAGAAAGCACAAAGAGATAATGAAATGTTTAATGCAAGAATATGCAACACAAACACTGTACCCTGATTCAAGGGAGGGGCTTAAAGGAGGGAGGGGCTAAGACACCTGCCTTGTCCGTAGAGCTCAATAAACCTCTTCTGATACTGAGTCAGTTCTGCCCTGCTTGGAACCTCATCTATCTTCCTCTGCAGGACAGCAATCTCTCGGTTCCTCCTAGCCTGTCAGAAGAGAACATAACAGGTCATGAGAATTTAGAAGACACAGCAACAGAACCAGTATTTGCAAGCTCCAAACTTAATGCCAAAGTCAAGTCAAACTGAATGAGTGTAATTGACTTTACCATCAGGAGTCTGATCTTCTGGAGTTTTTCTCGGTCGGCATTGTACTGCTTGTCTATCAGCTGACTCCTCTCCTGTGGGAGAGAGAGACACACACACAGAGCGACAGAGAGAGCGACAGAGAGAGCGACAGAGAGAGCGACAGAGAGAGCGACAGAGAGAGCGACAGAGAGAGCGACAGAGAGAGCGACAGAGAGAGCGACAGAGAGAGCGACAGACAGACAGACAGAGAGAGCCAGAGTCACGCACATTGAGAACACATTGAAGACACTCAACTGCAGCCCATTCAAAATGCATGATCATCTGGTCTTTGGATGTGTGCTCTCAGAATCAATGTGCTACCTTCTCATCCTCCGTATCATCTCCAGACTCCATCTTCAGATTCTCAATATTCTGCTGCAGGCGAACCATTTCCTCCTGAGTACAAATAGCATTCCAGGTTAGTCTGTGCCACCAATCCGTTTGAATACATTCCAACAAGACATGGGCCATGACGTCATGGGAATAACGGGCACTCACTCTGCAGTGTGTCCGGAACTGCTGCTCCTGGTTCTTGAGGTTCTCGTTCATGCCAACCAGTACTCGCAGCTTCTCCAACAGGCTGTGGAACACATGCACACAGTATGAGAGAAGTCCAAAACCCGGCTTTCACTACAAACAATGTTTCCGTTTGAACTCACCCAGTATCGGCTTGGCCCTCAGCTTTTTCTAGATTGCCCAGCTCTTGTTCCAGTCTGTCAGACTGATCTGTCGCCTCCATCAGTTTGTTCATTGCTTCTTGACACCCTGATTTTATCTCCAAGTACTTGCCTTGTAGCTAAAAATACACAAAACAAACGTTTAGTTTCTTCTCTCAGGAAAACAAGTGGCTTGATTGTAATTTATCATTCCACTAAAGAAATGAAAGACTATTTCACACAAATTCAGTGAATTTGAGGAAACAGATGATCAGAGCATCAAATCCTCACCTCCTCCAACTGCTGGTTCTTCTGTTGGATCTGTTTGTTCAAGGAGGTCACCCCCCTACGGTGCTGATGGACTGGTCCAAACCGCTCTGGACGATCCTCAGCAGACAACTCCAACTGCTGCAAAATGGGTTTATTTTAGACAAAAAGCGTTAATGTGTGTGAGAAGACATTTCCTACACAATTTGAGGTTGAATAAACCTGTCAAATGTGACAGAAAATGTTTTGATAGTGGTGCCCAGTGTGGGAGCTTACCTTCTCAGCGTATTCAGATGCTATCTGTTTAATCTCTTCAGATTGTAGCCCAACTATCTGGCCCACAGTGCTAGCTGTTAACCTCCCCTGCAGGAAAACACATATATTGGTACTGTACTTTAAAAAACACACAACAACAACAGAACAAATCAACCACAAAGTAAAAACAAGTGCAAAGTCGTGCGTACCTCCTCTGTTGCCATGGCAGCCATGCTGGTCATCAATGTTTTGATCCGGAACTAAGAAAACAATATGACAGGGAGTCAGGGAAACCATCATGAATAGAGATGCATTGATAAAGAATTGGAAAAAACACATGGTTCTAGTTGGCTTTTACGTGATATAACCTTACCTCCTCAGCTGCCTGCATGTCCTCTTCCTCCTGCAACACCTGTGTCAGGCCTGGGGGTGTGGCCTGGGAGCCTGGAGTCAGGGAGATAGTCCCCTCCACTGCCTTAAGAGAACAAAGGGACAGCATCTTTTATCATTAACACGTCCCTTTCTAAACCTACAGCGAGCACCGTCATTCATTGGACAGTGACGATTTTGTTGTTATTTTGGTTGTGTACTGTTGCACTTTGAGTTTGAAAGGATACCATGACAATGAGGTTGAAGTGCAGACTGTCAGCCTTCATTTGAGGGTATATTCATACATATCAGAGGACCCGTTAAAAAATGACAGCACCTTTTGAACATGGTATCCCCATTTTCGGGCACCAAATTACATTGGACAGTTTAACATATTGTAGAATAAAGTAATAATTGTTAACCTTGGCTTGCATATCCTTCGCCAGGCCTGTGATGTATCCTTTCAAACTCAAAGTGCAACAGTACACAACCAAAATAACAACAAAATCGTCACTGTCCAATGAATTATGGTGCTCACTGTAGATAATGTTCACAGTACATCTATAATGCACTAGTCAGTGTTAACCCTTTATTAGTACTGATCACCCTGTGTTTTTAAATTTAGACTGACCCCGAAGAGAACTTGGGGGCCAGGGTTAGTTGGAGCACTCAACTGAAGAAGACGCCAGTGTGGTGTCGAAACGTCAGTCACCTGTCCTTTTTTAATGGATTAAAGACCGTACAAATTAATTAATTTCTGCCTTTTCTGTTGAGTGCTCCAACTAACCCTGGCCCTCAAGTTCTCTTCGGGGTCAGTCTAATTTTTATGCTATTGCCTTTGTTGTTGAGCACCCCTCCTCACTCATTTGATGAAGCGTGAAGGCATACCTGAACTCTCAGCCTGTGTTTATATTTTAGTAAGATTCTAGTTAGAGGCTTGGAATTCATAGTGTTCAATTAAATTCACTGAAATTTAAGTGGTGAATTACAATTTTACAATTTAAATTCAGTGAGGCTCACCTTTTCCTGTTTTGTCTGCTTGCTGAATCCATAACGTCTAAAATAAAGCAGAAATAGTTATTTAATTTAAATCAATACAGGTATTTAAAAGGAAAACATTACCAAATGTTTGCACGCAAGCATGCATCCATGCCCACATACACTATTTTACATGCCTCTTTTCACTGGTATCTTATCTGTATTACACGCAAAAAGCAAGCATTGATGAATAGCACACCTTGCAGGGAATGAGTTCATTCATATACTTACAGTAGGTAATTAGACAATCTAACATGGATGACAAGCATGAAAAAATTTGAAAAATGGAAGGTACAGTTTTCAAAATGGTATGAATTCACATTGGTTTAGTTATCAATGTGAACATGTGGTATGTAGAAAGTTGGATATGAAAGACAGACCACAGAGAGAGAGAGACAGACAGAGAGAAAGACAGACAGAGAGAGTGAGAAAACAGACAGAAGTAACACACCTTCCGTACTCCAGCAGTGTAGAATGAACTCTGGACTCCTCGTCTAGCAGCTCTCCTGCATCAACCTGCCTCTTGTACCTTCTCTGAGGTTTATACACTTCCTGTCAACATCAAAGGGCAACATTAAATGCTGTATACGCTTTTGTTATGTTGCTGTACAAAATAAAGGGAACATTTATTGTGAATATTCATTATTTGGCAAGTCAGGGTCACCCACCGACACATCTACAACTGCTTTCACGGCCTTCCCCTTTCTCTGGACAAAGTCTTCATCCTAAAAGGGGCAATACAAGGTAAGAGGTGTGGCCGAAAAGGGAGGGGCAATACAAGGTTAGAGGTGTGGCCGAGAAGGGAGGGGCAATACAAGGTTAGAGGTGTGGCCGAGAAGGGAGGGGCAATACAAGGTTAGAGGTGTGGCCAGTAGATCTGGAGTCCCTGTCATAGAGCGTCACAGCGTACTCTCACCTCAGGGAAGCTGTGTGTCTTCTGGAACTGTGAGATGGAGTAGGCCCTCACATAATCTCCCATCTCCTCCCTGGTCTCTATGGCTCTTTTAACCAGCCACTAACAAACATACATGTAATCAGTCAGGGTTACACAAACCATTTGTACTACTCTACTGCTCAACTATGATTGGTGAAAATCCCCACCTGTATCACTGGGAATATATGGATGAAGTCCAGCCCTTGGATTTGATGGGGCTCCAAGCGATGAGGACACTTCATTTTAGGTAAAACAGACACTATCTTCTCCGTTAGAGAACTGCAGCGAGATACACAGGGTCATTACTATATTAGCAACAAGAAAGCCCCGCCCCCCTGAGAATATCTTCTTTTTGCATCTCTTTCTTTTGTTTGAGGGTTGCAAAATCCACTTTCCATTTAAATCTGTCTGGTTTGAGGGCTTCCATTGTATTCTTTTGATTCTGTTCCACTTTTGCTTGTAGGCATTTTAAGGACATCTAGGCACAGTTATTAATTCATGCTATAGAACATGATGATAACAGTACAGAGAAATAGAAAAGCCATCATCTAGACCAGTGATCCTCAAACCCTTCCATGGAGGGCCTAGTGTATGCAGGTTTTTGCTTTTACCTTGTACAAGCCTGATGGAGTGGCTCACTAATTGGTTAGGATCTCCCCTCACCTGGCAGTCTAGGTCCTAATTATGCTCTAATTGAAGGGAAAGACCAAAAACCAGCATACACTAGGCCCTCCATGGAAGGGTTTGAGGACCACTGATTTAGACCACATTAGTGAGGACAGGACATGCTGTGTAGTAGATGTAGACAAAGTAAACTTTTATTGTCTCAACCCTGCTGTACACCTTTGTATTAATGTATCCAATGCATAATGTGTAAATATGAAAATTATGCATGTATAATTGTCTTTAATTTAAGACAAAATAGCAAAAGAATGTCTAGTTCTAAGGTGTGCAGAAGTCTAAGCCACATATAGGTTTGATTCAACATAAGAACTATTTCCCCACCATCTATATCTAATAAAGTATAAAATGCCAAAACCTATAGAAAAAATCATAATTGATACAATACAACACAACAACAATTATTACAGTACACTATAAAAAAACTATGTCAAATGTAACAATACATGAGATACCTGAACTCAATTGATTAGGCCTATGATTGTTCCAACACAGTCATTTGCTTATTCAGTCAATCAGATTAGTTTTATGTAATTGTTTAGAGTACATTATCTGTTGTCCAACAGTTGCATTTACTATTTACACTAACAATTTCAATGGACATTGTTATTTTAAATACGTTGCACACTGGTCCTACCCTGGAAATCCAGAGTTCTCGCGAGAGCACAATTTGAATTTGCTCAGCAAGTTACTCTGGCACCGAGTAATTCTGCTCATTAACTATGCCCTTGTAGACGAGCTGCACCAATCACATCGGTGTATCTGATATAGGCGTGCCAGAGGTGTGTTAAACAGATGACGACACGACAGCGCTGCGACCTCGAAGTCATTAGTAAACATTGTTGGATTGCTATGGATTAACACCAGTTGTTTAAAACGACTTTGGCCACTACAATGAGCGAGTTAGACTTGGCTTTTTTTACTAAAAGAGGAACAGAAGACGGCGCTCGAGTCGTTCCTTTTTTCATAAAATGACGTTTTTGCTGTTTTGCGACCTGATACAGCAAGAGTTTTATCAAAGAATGTCTAATAAGGAAAGAAGTGCCACTCTCAGAAAACTTCCGGCTTCTGAACTGGTTGCAGTCCCACTCTAGTTCCATAAGAGGGCAGTCACATGTGAGTGCAGAATGAATGGAGGTCTATGGAGCTATACCCCTCAAAATCCACTTTTCTCGAAATATAATTTTTTGTATATTAATTTGAATGTTGCAGTCGAAAGGGGAGGCCAAGAAAATACACACTGCTTGGTTTTAGAATTTTTTTAAGTCACCTTTTTCTTCTAAAAAACCCTTTGAAAATGTCAATGACGTCATTCACATTGTACGGCCGGAGATACTGCTTTACGGCAAGCTTACCTCTGGGTAAGGCTTCCCCAAAAGAAAAGTCGTTTTTCTACAATTTCGTACGCTATTTCAACACTAAATTCACTTCTGAGAACATTTGATGCGAGAAATCAATTGTGTAGATTTCAAATATTGGCATTTTAACGAAAATCTATGGCGAATAGAAAATGTGCTCTAACGTTTTC
>JACXGM010003191.1:15419-42139 GCA_016801145.1 Umbra pygmaea | reverse complement strand
GCACCTTGATTTCCGAATGACATGCAAAATTTGTTGTTGTTTTGTTGTGCTGCTTCTCTGTAGCCCAGGTCAGGCGCTTCTGCCGCTGTTTCTGGTTCAAAAGTGGCTTGACCTGGGGAATGTGGCACCTGTAGCCCATTTCCTGCACACGCCTGTGCATGGTGGCTCTGGATGTTTGTACTCCAGACTCAGTCCACTGTGTCCGCAGGTCATCCAAGGTCTGGAATCGGTCCTTCTCCACAATCTTCCTCAGGGTCCGGTCACCTCTTGTCGTTGTGTAGCGTTTTTTGCCACACTTTTTCCTTCCCACAGACTTCCCACTGAGGTGCCTTGATTGAGCACTCTATTTGTTCAGAAATTTCTTTCTGTGTCTTACGCTCTTGCTTGAGGGTGTCAATGATGGCCTTCTGGACAGCAGTCAGGTCGGTAGTCTTACCCATGATTGCGGTTTTGAGTAATGAAACAGGCTGGGAGTTTTTAAAAGCCTCAGGAATCTTTTGCAGGTGTTTAGAGTTAATTAGTTGATTCAGATGATTAGGTTAATAGCTCGTTTAGAGACCCTTTTCATGATATGCTAATTCTTTGAGATAGGAAGTTTGGGTTTTCATGAGCTGTATGCTAAAATCATCAGTATTAAAACAATAAATGACATGAAATATTTCAGTTGGTGTGCAATGAATCTAAAATATATGAAAGTTTAATTTTTATCATTACATTATGGAAAATAATTAACTTTATCACAATATGCTAATTTCTTGATAAGGACCTGTATACAGTACAGTGCCTCTAAAAAATCCGTATAACCTATCAAAATCCTTACCTTTTGTCATATTACACCCTGGAAATTAAAATAAAATAAAGTAGAGTAACCATTTTAAACTTGCTCAGTACAACCAATCACTTCCTAGATCACACACCATGCTAATTGCCCCCACCTGACATCAATTATAGTTAATTTGATTACTTCATAAGAACACTGGGTGTTACATGATGAGTCCATTACTAGTAGTGCAGGGCAATGCAAAGAATTCACCATGGTTGGAAAGTTGCTTTCAAAAGAGAAGGATACAAAAAGATTTCAAAGGCTTTAACTATCCCTCTGAGAACTGTTCAGAGCATTGTTGAATGGAAAGAATATGGCACCACGAACAATTTAAACTGGATGACTGAGCCTGGAGGACATTGATTAGGGAAGCTACCAAAAGGCCAATAACAACTTTGAAGGACTTACAAGTCCTTATTGCTGAGATTAGTCAGTCTGTGCATGTGTCAACAATTTCACAAGCTTTACACAATATTGAACTGTATGGTAAGGTGGCAAGAAAGAAACTCCTGAAAAATGGCCACACAAATTCTCATTTCCGCTTTACAAAAAAAACGCTTGGAAGACACTAATGCCATGTGGCAAAAGGTTTTATGGTCAGATGAGACCGCAGATTGAACATTTTGGACTGAACTGCAAGCATTGTGTTTTATCATAAACCACACAGTACA
Source organism: Umbra pygmaea (assembly GCA_016801145.1). Lineage (NCBI taxonomy): Eukaryota > Metazoa > Chordata > Actinopteri > Esociformes > Umbridae > Umbra > Umbra pygmaea. Next base: position 40,645 of record JACXGM010003191.1, on the reverse strand, counting down.
TCACCCAAAACACACCACACCTATTGTGAAGCATGGTGGTGGCAACATTATGTTGTGGGGGTGTTTCTCTTCAGCTGGGACTGAGCAATTGGTCAGGAGTGAAGGGAAAATGGATGCTGCCAAATACACCAAAATTCTTGAGGAAAACCTGCAGCCCTCTGCTAGACTGCTGACGATGGTAAAAAGGTGGCTCTACAAAATATTAAATATTGGAACTGATCCAACTCCTACTTATTGTAGTTTTCATTTTTCTTTAAGTTTCTGAACTGATGCCTTTTTACTTTAATTTTATTTATTTATTTAAACTTTATTTAACCAGGTATGCAAGTTGAGAACATTTTCTCATTTGAGTCGGTGACCTAGCCAACATAAAAGAGGTACAGACAACAAGAAGTTACACATATAATTACAAGACAAGCAGTGCACAATAAATAGTAAAAACAGCAAAAATTGTGAATAAATAATAGTGTGCAGGTCTTCAGATCAGACAATTAGGCATTTGTACAATTAGTGCAACAGATGTCAATATATGGAGGTAGATGATTGGTAAATACACAAGCTTTGGGAAGTCTCTACTTAAGACCAAAATTATCAGGTAAAGTGAGTTCACATCTTACTGGTGACCATTATTGATATTTCCTTTACCCTTTCTATTTGTTTTATAGGTTACTGTTAAGATATCAACTCCCTTAATCTGATCAATTTGGTCTTAAGTAGGGACTTTGTGAAATCAAAGTTACTCAGAAAAGTACTTTAACTCAAGTAAATGTCCACCTCTGGTATTGATACCTAGATTTTGACCATTGCCCCTCCTATAGTTAGTAGCAAAAATTAAAATTCTTTAATTTTAAGAATATAAATAGTAGAAATAAGCATACATTTGAATGTTACTATATAGGTTAGATAATCTATATTTTTGTCCTTATTATTTCCTCTTCCCCTTGATATTGTCTTGTAAATGCTTGGAAGAGATAAAGAAATCTAAAGTTTCTTTCATTTGGAAATGTTACAGGATGTATTGCCCCCTCATTAAAATTCCACCAATTCATTGTTTAAATCTTGTCAGTTCATTGTTTGAATTTTCTCATGTTTTCTGTTTTTGTTCTGTGACATGGATACTTGAAAATATATTTATGTTGCTTTGATTGGTAAGATGCCTTCAGAGTAAACAAGCTGGCTTAGATTCTGTATGTAAGAAAGTTGTCAGGTTTATTGAATGTCAGATTTGGTTTAATCATTTTGGTTGTCAGTTAAAATGTTCTGTGTTGATTGTGTGATATTTGTGCTTGTTTTTGTGTGTATAATTAACTGGTTATTTGTTGACTTTTGTATGTTGCAGCGCGCGAGCAGCTGAGGAAAGCTAGACATAGCAGAACATTCCTAGTGGAAAGTGGAACTGGAGAACTCTGGTCAGAGATGCAGACTGGTTAGTCGGTTACAAACTCTCTGCATTTTCAATGAATCGATCATCTTTTCTAGTAATAATGTAATAATAAAATATTCCTTATTTTATTACATATAACCGCAGAAGCTTACACATAAATATGCCCTTTATCTCTATAGCTATTAAACACACACAGGCATACGTGTATGCACCTACACACTGGCAGAAATATGTTAAATGTAGTCATGAAAAATAAGTCTCCAGATTTACACTGACACTTAAGTGCACACAGATTATCCTGGTTACCGGTACGCGTCCCAGAAGATTAATCTTTTTTGTACTGGTCACAACTGATACGTGTGAAAGAAAGTGATTCACCATGAGGTTTTCCAACCTAAACCACACTACATTTCTTTTAAAAAGCCCCTAAATACATCCCCTCATTTGCTTAACAAAAATCCTGATAAACAATTGCAGCTGGGGCTTTCTAGCAACATGCCACTGCTTCCTGTGGGCTCATGCTAATGCAGTGTTTGTTGAAATGTGGACTGCTGCACGTTTAACAAAAACCTCTGTCACTTTCATCACTTTCCATAGTGCAAATACTTTTTTGCTTAAATGTATACATTTACATTTGAAGGTATTTATATAGCTAAGGACACACGTCCAACAGGATCTTCTCTTTACAAATAAGGGAATTATAAACAGGTCAAAAAGATTGATTGAAAAGTACTGTGTGAAGTCTGTGTGGGCCTTCTCCCCAGGTGACAGGTACATTGTAGCAGACTGTGGAGGAGGGACTGTAGACCTCACCGTTCATCAGATAGAACAGCCTCAGGGGACGCTGAAGGAGCTCTACAAAGCCTCAGGTAAACAACTGTGTGCGGTGGAACTGTGAGATGCACTGTATGTATGTGAAATTAAAGAGGAGGCATGCCCACAAATCATGTATTCTCCCATTCAATATTTCTTTTATTTTATTAAAAAAATTAAGTCAGACACCATACTGTACCTCCTCTAACTCAGTGAAGCATGTGATTCCCCAACCAAAGCAGAATATCCAACCAAACAAATGATGGCCGGAGGCACATTATTTCACCTTTAAGTCAACTGACAAGAAGTTCACGCTTATGATGACAAATGGGACCAGAAGTATACAGATTGCAAGACAACAATCAGTTAGATACAAATCAAACAAAAAATAAAAGTGGCCTAGGTTGTTCCAGCAGGTTAAGCTAGCAAGCTGATGTTTCAACAATAGTAATGATGATTAATAGTAAAATATGAATAGGGAATACACAGGGACTATTTAAGTTCAGTTCATTTTTATTTATATAGTATGTTTAAAAACAACCAAAGTTGACCAAAGTGCTTAACAAACTAAAAAAAATGATAATACACACAAACAATACACAACACAGAATAACCAACAGTATGAAAAGGTCAAGGTATCAAAGCTCAACTTGAATTGAAAGCAAACAGATAACATTAAGCAAGGACTTGAATGTTTCAACAGTCCGAGATGTTCTTATATGTATAACTATTCCAGAGGTTTGGAGCAGCCACTGCAAAGGCTCAGTCACCTTTACTTTTTTACCTGGATCTGGGCACATCAAGTAGCATCTGATTGGAAGACCTTAGTGCTTTGACAGGTGTTTGCACATGTAAAAGCTTCAATAAATAAGGTGACAACCAATTTTAAAATCAATCCTGAAACAAACAGGAAGCCAGTGGAGCGTGGCCAAAACTGGTGTAATATGGTCACGCTTTTTGGTCCCAGTTCAAAGTCTAGCTGCTGCGTAGTGGTTAAGTAAGTAGTGGTTTAGGATGGTGTATGGGCCTGTCAAAGATTCAGATTAGATCATAATGTTGTCTGTTCTTGAGCAATTTAGTTCACTATAAGAGCACCAAAGTTGTGGACCTTTCTCTACCTTAATACATTCTTCTATCTTCTTGTTTTGCACCTGAAAATGTCACTGTGGATGTTGTTTTGTCTTTCTACATACTGGACACAATGTGACAACCCATCCACTTTTAGGAGGACCATATGGTGCTGTTGGTGTAGACCTGGCTTTTGAGGCTATGCTGTGTCAGATCTTTGGAGAGGACTTTATAGAGAGTTTTAAGGCAAAGCGTCCCGCAGCGTGGGTGGACCTGACCATCGCCTTCGAGGCTCGCAAACGTACTGCAACGCCGGGCCGATCCAACGGTCTGAACATCTCCCTTCCCTTCTCCTTTATTGACTACTACAAAAGGCACAGAGGGCAGAGTGTGGAGACTGCCCTGCGCAAGAGCAAGTAAGAGAAAGTGATGTGTTTGTGAACCATGTACATGTGAAAACTTTAAAAATCCCATAAGATGTTTTTGGCAGGTTCCCACTAGGGACACTTTGATTTAAGGCTCAGGTGCTCAGGGGTTTAGTGAAGAACATACAATTGCTTAGTGTTAGATTTGGGATTACTTTTAGGTTTAGGCATTACCAGTTAAGGATAGATATAATGTAGGCATGACAATGAAGTTGCCAAGCTTCTGTAGACTTTGTAGTTTTGCAATTTGCTAAATAAAAAAATACGTAATTGTTAAATGTATAATTTTCTAATCAAAATTAAATGAAATAATTTTTGTCTCAGACTTTAACAACCTTTTCGAGTTAATAGTGAAATGTGACTTTCGCCGAAAATGTTACTGTTAATAGAGTAAAATAAAACCTAGGATAAGTGCGGTCTACACGGCTTTATCTTCTGGTAACCATGCACTGCTGCAGCTTGGGTATTTCTAATTCTGTCCTGTCTTCATAATGCTCCCCCTAAAAAGTATGAACACACAGGCATATACACAGTAATGAGTATCAATAACAATTCAAATATTTTTATATTTTTGGAATATTGGGAATTAAAAGGATACGATGAAACTCATAGGTGTTTGGAGCCTTTATGACTGGAGTTGATAAGGCTACTATACGAATTTAAAGAGATTCATCACAAGTTATTGGAGGAGTAAAAAAAGACTTAAGGATAAACAACAAAATAGGGCAATAGAAAAGAACACGTTTGGTTGACAGACAAGGTCAATGGGGAAATATGACGTTGACTGGGGATGAACGTAGTGTGCCAGTCCACTCAGAGAAGGTTGAAAATCACCCCTGCTCGTCTCTTCTCTGATCACCTCTTCTCACTCTCTTACATGTCTATTTCTCTCCATTCCGCTCTCTTCTTTCTCGTCTCTGTCTGTCTCCTAATGTCTCTCTCTCTAATACTGCCTTGTCTCTTCTGTCTTGGTCTCTAGCATGAACATAGTGAAGTGGTCATCACAGGGAATGCTGCGTCTTACTCCGGAAGCCATGAATGAACTTTTCCAACCCACTATCAACAACATTATCAAACACATTGGTATGGCACACATATCCTTACAATTATCCTCACCAAAATGTTTTGCTAATTTCAACATTATATCAGAAGTCATCAAAGAGAGCTGGTATTGAAGGTAGCAATTTGTGTCAAAGATCGAGATGCTTTTCTCTTCACCCCTGGGTTAAATCTACTCCCGTATTCTCCATCTCCTTCATCCTTCCAGAGGAGTTAATGCAGAAACAGGAAGTCCAAGGTGTTCGCTTCCTCTTCTTAGTCGGGGGTTTCGCTGAGTCACCCATGCTGCAGCGGGCAGCCCAGAATGCTTTAGGGCGAACGTGTCGCATCATTATCCCTCAGGATGTGGGTTTAACTATATTAAAGGGAGCCGTGTTGTTTGGTTTGGACCCCACTGTGGTAAGCACACACTAATTAACTAACCAAACACAAATGTAGACAAAAAAGATTAACACACTTTTGGACATACAATGTTGGGAGAGGATACGCAAGCACACACTTATTCATTGTGGTACAAACACACCTAAAACTCTTTGGTACACACAACCCCATGAACATACACTATGTGGTAACCTTACACCTAGAATCTGGCATGAAGAGTGGGATCAACTAGTTCCATTCTAGTTCCATTATTTAGACGCTACTAGAACCTTCTGCATATACTTCAGATAAATTAATACTTTCCTATTGTAGGACATTAATAACCTTTCTACCTAATCCTGTCAGTATTTCATCTTCCTGCTATGACACCACCTACCATTCTAGCCAATCCTCTGTCTACTTCCCACCAGGTACGGGTGCGTCGCTGCCCACTGACCTACGGCGTCGGGGTCTTGAACCGCTTTGTTGAGGGGCGACACCGCCCCGACAAACTGCTGGTCAAGGAGGGCCGGGAATGGTGCACGGACATCCTCGATCGATTTGTCTCAGTCGACCAATCAGTGGCCTTGGGAGAGGTCGTGCGGCGGAGCTACACGCCAGCCAGGTTGGGTCATGTTTCATTCATGCTGTGAATAAAAGGTCATCGCTGAAACACAAAAGTTAATCTTTCATAATTTGCTTCACTTAAAGGAACACTCCAGACCGCTAAACACCTCAAAATTATTGTGCCGGTCATGTTTCCAACGTGACAGTCACTGAAATCAACTTTTCAATGCGTTCTGTATTTCCCAAATCAGCCACCGTATGTGTCCTGAAAAGTGGCCAGTGACGTCACCGCAACATTTTTGAAACTACAGTTAGATTCAGTGGAGCCATTCGGTTGACTTCCTGATCTTTATCTGTTCTGTTTCCAAAATGTTGCAGTGATGCCACTTTTCAGGTTTTTAAGACTATCGTGTCGGAAACATGACCCACACCAGTACTTTTAGGTTTTTACGGGTCTGGAGTGTTTAACTTCTGTGTGTATTTTATTATATCTGGCCTGTCTTATTACGGAAAAATTTTATAAAATTACGCTAAACCACTTTAGATATTTGTCATTGGTTGTGTTCCTTCTCCATAAGGACTACCTTCAACCAATAATAATTTTACCAGATCAGTGACATAACAAAAAACAACAGGAACAATGCATGTCATTGTTTCACTTATTTGACCCACTGCTGGCAAAGCCTATATAATACAGACTCTGCCGATGGAAGATTGAATGAAGGTTAACTCAATAATGAACTCACTTGTTTTCACACCAGGTCTGGCCAAAGGAAGATAATCATCAACATCTACTGCAGTGCCACAGACGACGTCATTTACATCAGCGACGCCGGAGTGAGGAAGTGCGGCGCGATCACTCTGGAGCTTCCAGAAATGTTAATCGGGACCATCCCTGGAACAGAGAGGAGAGAGATCAAAGCCACAATGCAGTTTGGCGACACTGAGATCAAGGTGATTGCAGTGGACGTAGCCTCCAATCGGATGGTCCGAGCCGCTATAGACTTCCTGTCCAATTGAAAAAGTGAGTGCGCCAGAACATGTTGGACAGCAGAGAAGTCAAATCCAGGGTAATTTCAAGATGTCATGGGACAATTTATAATTTGAAAGACAATCTCAACTGGAATATTTCTTTTTTACACATTCAAACAAAGCATCTCAGACTGTTCATACATAAAGTTTCAACTTTTAATGTAAGTCATTAAATATTTGGACATTATAAACTGATCCAGGATTAGCACAACTGAAAGAAAAGTGGGATAACTCTTTGCCTAAATATACTGAGCTGGTTTGACATTGCAGGGCGCCTGCCAACTGATGGATCTACAAATCATGTTGCATAAAGTTTAATTTTGGAACAGTCATTTACAGATTGTCCAAAATGCATCATGGAACAAAACCTCTGAAACATTAGACATGGATTGAACATTGCAGCCATCTTGATACTGATCTATAACTTACTATAAGTAACCACTGAAAACTATTTGTAGGTCAGTAAGTCAACTTACCCTTGAAACAGTTGGGGTTCTCGGGAGCACAGGCAGTTACCCTCTTTTGCATGCATCTAGTAGCTTTTCAATGTCTGTTCTGATATTGCCACCTAGCGGCAACAGCACTGAATCGCCAGGTCACCAACAACATTCTCTGTAAACAAAACTGGGGCCTGTTCTTTTTGTTTAATGAAATTATTCATATATTTGAATTGTTGAATGTACTCACTAGATACACATGATGTGTGTTTATAATGTATATATTTTCTAGAGAGCAATGCTTTTCTGTAAGCAAAAGAAGACTGTATATACAATTGCATGAAAATCTATTTGTCCTATCTGGTATTATGCATTTTGGTGACACTGTATGTTATCAGATTACCACATTAACCTTAAACTAGATAAAAGGGAACCTGAGTTAACATTTTACACGTCATTTCTGATTGAAAGTTATGCAACATCCAATAGTAAATTAATTCTGTTACTAGCAATATACTTGGGCTCAATAACTGACCATAACATTGCCACCATGATCACACCATCATGAGAAACAATAACTCCAAACTTATGAACTGTAGTTTTGGGTCCTGTCTCGATGTGTTTGTGTGGACATGGATTAAATAATTCCAGAACTTTACATATTTTTAACCATTCTGATATAGACTTGTGTTTGGGATCCCAGTCTCTCTTAGCTGTGCATCAGCTACAGCTCACAGATAGATGGCCTTACAATGTCATGTACAACTCTGACAGAGAACATGGTTTTCTTCAATTTGGTCAAGGTATTGGGGACCTGAACGTTGGTCTGAAGATCCATAAATCACATTTTTGAATCATTGGTCCACAGCAGTGGAGGCTGGTAAAACATAACTGACATGGGCTAATTAATGTCTGGACTGGAGTAAACTGGACTTAATGTTTATATTAGTCTCCTCCAGTATATACACATTAACTTATCCTCCTCGGTTCACCAGCCTCCACTGATCTATTGGACATTGTTTCAGAAATGTTGATCATCATCCATGAACTGTTAATCTTGCACACCAAAGAAACTACCCAACCCCTGATCAAACTACTACATATTAATTTCTTATGTATCCCTGTTGCTAAAATAAATGTATTCTATGCAGTTGTTACGTAAAATCACTGTTTAGCTTTTCTGTTAAAACTTGTTTGAAAAATGCTAAAGATCTGTCTATAGCTTGTGTATCAAAATTGCCTCCTGGGATATGAAATCTGACATGCAGTACTAAATCTTGTTAGTTGTGGTCACCAACTTGTCAATTTGAGATCAACTCCCACTGCCAGTTATCTGCATGGCATAGTGGGCTAAGTCGCTGCATTGCAGGAAAGTCTACATTTTGACAGTCAGTGGCTTTAGCCTGACTATGGCTTCTCCGACTTCACCCCAAACTCCAGCACAAATTGGCATGATGCTGCCCAAGATTTGAGATTATGTACCTTGACACGTAACTCTTCAGCAACTCATTGTGTGCAGATCGGGTGCATGTACGTTCAATCATGGAAGTGTAGTTGGTGAGAGTAATCATTCCATAAGTAATCTACCTAGGGGCTTCTGTGTTGGATGAGCAGTGTGAAAATATTCAACTGGCTCAGCGACATGTGGTTGGATGAACCATGTGAGTGCCCCTCGCCATCCAGCTCCTTCTAGGGGGATGTCGAGCTGTAGACAACAGGGTAAGCGGGAATTGCGAGAAAAATATAATATTTTATTATAAGGATACCAGCTTTGCAGTTCTTTGCTGTTACGTACAAAAAGTAAAGTTTTTCAGACTAAGGATCTCAAGCTGTTTGAGCTTAAAACCTTTACCATTATCACAAAAGCTAAAGACAAAAAACTAAAACAACAGATCAAGTAGGTGTGGAAGTATTGATTTTAATGGTCCAATAATAAATAGTTCCACTGGCAAAGAGAAAAACATTTTTGAACATCCCAACTGACTCAGTGCTTATGACAGATACAAGCATTACAACAAGAAACAAAGTGGGTCTCAGTTGTGGTTTCTGGGTAATTTATATAGTAGCTTGTGAAGATTAATGGAACATGAGCCTGTTCCAGTTATTAATGAATGCAGCTGAAGTGCTTTTAGAAAACTTTTGCAAATGAAATAACTGGACTTGACATGGATCCCATCATTGACAAAGTAGGAACAGGGGTGGGAAATTTTACAGAATTCTAACATCTTAGCCAGAGTCCCATGGACTACATTTCTTGCTTTGTTATCCCATTCCTGTGAAGACAAACAGGACTTGAGATAACCAGAGCAGTATAACCAGAGCAGTAGACACGCACAACAAACCCCATTAGAAAAGAATGTTAGCATAAAGCTAGTTCTAAACATTCCAATGACAAACATTCTAATCAGTGAACCAAAGCTAAAAACGGTGGTTTTAACAGCACCAACATGGGCGGGTAGTTTATTACTTCATTCACCTACTTCTCCTGACTGTCTGTCTAAAGCTCTGGTAGAGGGGGGTCTGATCAGAGGTTTTAGAAATGAATCCCCCTCTAGTGAGCATGGGGTCTACCACGTCCTCTGCCTCGCCCTCCTCCTGGTGGTCCATCTACACTACTGCGGGGGTTCTTGATGGTCTCGTCCACAGAAAGGATGAGGCAGGCCGCCTCGCTGGCTGCGGTCAGTGCGTTGATGCGCACCACGGAGGGCTCCCATACGCACGCCAAGTAGTTGTCTGCAATATCCTCATTGTTTACATCCACACCATACCACATACCACCCTGGAGGAAAGAGACCAATGGGGTTAGAGGCATCTACCAACTCTGGGTTTTTGGTGCAGCTTGACCAGTACGTGAGTGAAAATGAATCTACCACTCACCATGGGTGCTTTGCAGACATATTTCAAGGCCCCAGCACATTCAAAAAAAATTATAGCGTTTCTGTTTGATATATTGGCCTCCCCCATGGGCAGAGTCTGTTTTAGGAATGCTGTCATGCTGCCAGCTTTGGGTCATATACATTTAATTACATTTGTTGTGTGGGATTTTATGCTCAAAACAAGGTGACTGAACACAAATGACAAATATCCAAATACGGTTTAGCTTAGGGTTGTAATTTCCATTCTGAGCTTGAAAAATGCAGGAAACAAAACAGATTATTATTATTATTATTATGTATTGACCATGAGATTAAATTTCACATTTTCATTGCTTGTGTTGTGTGTCCATGTCCAAGCACCACCTTTACCCAATCTTAGTGATTCAACCAAATAATCTGAAGATAAATAAAAAATGGAAAACTGCATATTTTAGGTATTTAAGAAACTGCTGACAGAATCTATATAATAGTCTCTGAAAGGAAGTAGTTTATTACAAACCAGAAATCCTCACAAGGCGGCAGAACACTGGATTCTGCTGTCAGTAAAGCCACTTAAATCTCTCAGTGCACTGATGCACATGAAGGTTCTAGCATTAACACACTTTAAGCATTTGATAGTATATAATCTGTTAATGGTCTCATAATTATCTATGATTTGCAAAACTGTACCTACATAATTCTCACAATCAAACATTGTTGCTCCCCTTAACTGGCTCACACAATTGTATTCATTGTAATCCCCATTTCCCTACTGAAAGACACATAGAAAATAATAATTCAAAGCAGGACAGTGAGGGTTTCAAGATGTTAGAAGGGATCACCCCAAATTGTCAGATTCTGCCTAAGAAGACATCAAAGTTAACCTTTTGTTACACTGGACCAACCAGTACATACATGCACTCACCTAAAGGATTATTAGGAACACAATTCTAATACTGTGTTTGACCCCATTTAGCCTTTAGAACTGCCTTAATTCTAAGTGGCATTGATTCAACAAGGTGCTGAAAGCATTCTTTAGAAATGGTGGCCCATATTGATAGGATTGCATCTTGCAGTTGGAGATTGGTGGGATGCACATCCAGGGCACAAAGCACCTGTTCCATCACATCCCAAAGACGCTCTATTGGGTTGAGATCTGGTGACTGTGGGGGCCATTTTAGTACAGTGAACTCATTGTCATGTTCAAGAAACCAATTTGAAATGATTCAAGCTTTGTGACATGGTGCATTTTCATGCTGGAAGTAGCCATCAGGATGGGTACATGGTGGCCATGTTTTTTTCATCAATGTGGTTGGCTTTAAGTAGCTGCTAGCAGAATTGCTTTGTTTACAAGAAGCATTGCTCAAATTATCACTCGTAACGTTTTCAATTTTGTATCCAATGTAAAACCTAAATATTCACTAGAATCCTAAAATTAAGCTTTAAGGGCATATAAGAATGAAGTTGTAAACCGTGTTTATAATAGACTATTATCCATGAGGTGAAAGAAAGAACAGCTTTGTTACAAGACCCATTGCTTAAATCAGCTACAAAATTGAAAACGTTATGAGTGATAATGTAAAACAGAGATTTACTAGAATCCTAAGATCTTAAGCTTTAAGGGCATATGTATATATAATCTAAAAAATTAAGTTTTGAGCAGTGATTGTAAACTGCTCCTTTGTATTTGAGGCACATGTGTACAAGGCATGTAGGTCACATTTAGGCTTGGGTATCGAGTATCAATTGGAACTGGGACTAGCTTTGCGATTTTCCCGGAATCGTTCAAGTTTAAATTTCGATTCCTAGTTTCGATTCACAGTCCACTGACTGGAAGAAGAAACCGCTGAACACCAACAAAGAAGCGTACACTGGAAGTGTTGGCATAACCGAGCGAGTCGAACTTGTTGGATAGCGTGGGTCATCGGTCCAAAGTGTGGCTTCACTTTTCTAAACAGAACGAAATCTTGGCAAAATGGAACATTTGCGGCAAGATTAATTTGTGCATAAAAAAGGGTGCACGTCGAACATGATAAAGCACCTCCGAGTTCATCATGGAGTAGAAATAAATGTGTGACCCATCTTTGACGCGCTGCGCCAACCGTCCTCCGCTGCCTCTTCCTCTGGCTATGGCTCCGACCCCCAGCTTGGCACCGCAGTGACTGCACTGCAGTCCGAATCCGGTAAGTAAAACAATACATACAATAAATAATGTCTTGCGCCAACATTGAGGCAGCTAACAAAATAGCCCACGTATTTTCACACCCCTGTGAAAATATATTCATAATTTATAATATATATATTGAAGTTCATAGATTTGATATTTATATTGTAGTTGAAGACAGCCCTGTGAGAAATTCATTGTTAACTTTTTACTTTTTATGAACTTAACAGAATTAAAATTGATGGAGGACAGGCTATTTCCTTCAGAAAGACCATTGGTTAGCTAGCTCATTTAAAATATTCTAAACTTTTTTGACCCTGCCTCTTAAAAGAATCGAGAATCGTTAGGAACCAGAATCGAAACAAGGAATCAGAATGGGAATCGTTCAAACTATAGCCAACCCTCGTCACATTACAAGGTTTAATGTTTATTTATTGTAAAACTGAGACATTAGCTATATTCCTGAGATTAAGCTTTTTGAAGATATGGGACACATATATACAGGATGTGGGAAATTAACACCCGCCACCCGCCAAATGCGGGTTGATTTTCCCAGTCTACTAGCCACTCTGGCGGATGAATTGTACAACATATTATGTTTTTTTTATTGGGCTACTAACATTACTTGCTTCGGATTGGAGATAAACGCGTTTAACAAAAATGCGGAAACTTACTCATTAACAAAAAAGACACTTCTGTCGAGGTGCATATTTGATTCTTGACCATTCTTGATTCTCGGAGCTAGTCAATGAGAACTTCAGCCTTGAGCTGCGGTACCATAAAGATAGTGCGGTATAGAAGAAAAACAAATCCATTTAGTTCCCAGTATTAAGCCCGAGTACGATAGAGTAAGCCTATATAGAAAATATCAAGGACAAAATGTGTATAATTACAAATATTGGGAAGTTGATGTGATCATGATGCGATATTATGTAATCGCAAAAAGAAACACACACATACAGCGCGGAATGCTAAAGGCTCATTGGATGATTCAGCTGTCACTCAAATCACTTGTTTAGTCTGTGATAATGATTGGATTCTGAAAAACGCCGCTCTCATTTTACCAGAGACAATTACACACGCAAAGTGTAACTTAAGCTATTAACAACGGATTCTAATTCAGGTATCTTACAGCGCCATAATATGGTTTCTTATTATATTTAATGTTGTTTTATGTTTCATTTCATTATTGAAGAAGTACTTGCAGTTTTGATGGGAGATAATTTGGTGTCAGATGGCTAAGTGGTTAGGGAGTCGGACTAGAGGCCGAAGGTTGCTGGTTAGATTCCCTGCTGTGCCAAATGTTGTTGTCTTTGGGCTAGGCACTACACCATAAATTGCTCCAAGAACAATGCCCCTGTACTTAATCACTCTGGATAAGATTGTCTGATAAATGACTAAAATGTAAATCATTTAACCAATGCTTCGGTATTTTTATTAGTAATCCAAGATTTTACAAACAGATTATTAGGAAATGAATTTACAAATGTGTAAATATTTTGGCATACGTCAAGAGTTAGAACAGCAAAGTTTTACACCTCTCAAAGGTGAAATTTCTACTGTTGCATGAGTGGTTTAAAAGACGCTGACTAAAATACGGTAGGTCATACAATTAGCTAACAGATTAGCACAATTTGTCAATCATCTGAAAATTATTCATCTCAGACTTGTCTTCACTAAATGTCCCTTTAGTAATTGACCTATATTAATAACACATGTAATCATAGTGAATTTAATGTATTGAAGCAATATAGAATATGCTAGTGCATTTTCTTTGATGTATTTGAATTTGGGAAAAAGTGGCTGGTAAAAAAATCAAAGTGGCTGGTAAAATTTCAGCATCAAATAACAAAAGTTAATTTCCCACCCTGTATATATTACCTAAAAATTGGACTTGTGTACTGTGATTCAAGTCCAGTTTTTTATTTAACCAGGTAGGCAGATTGAGAACTGATACTCATGTATAACAGCAACCTGGCCAAGATCTAAGTATCTACACTTTTGATGGGCTACAGTATGACTTCCTGGTAAAATGGTAACAGATCAGACAACTGGCAAAGTCACTCAGACAAATGCTGGCACTGTTGGTACTGATCATGGCATGCAAATCAATGAAAGTGGAACAAATATCAAACTTAAGTAGTTTAAAAAAACAGCCATCCTAAATGGCTGCTCAAAGATTTAAGCAAACTTAGTTTGTTCAGAGATATGTATGTTCAACAGCAAGTTCTCATTTCCACTGTTATTGGTAAGCCAGTCATTTATGTAGGACTAAAGTAAAATTTTAGACCGTTTAATAACACATTTTACGTGCCATTAGTCTGAACTGCACAGTGGCTATAAATCCACCAACATTTTCTGCATCGTACAAAAACCGTTAAGACAATTCCGGCACAAAATGAATCTAGGGCTAAATAAAATGTAGGGACCCTCATTATGCCTCTGGGGAAGTGTAGTGCTATTTTGAGCCTTGTTAGTGGTATAAAACAATGTTATTTATTTAGTTGTTTTTACTTCATTCCTGCCCTCACAACAAGCATTATAAGGTAATTATCAGTTTACAAAAAACTTGCCTCATTCGATTAGCATGAAAACATATCACATAGAACGGTCGACTCTGTACCCACGTGCTAGGTTCTTTTGGTGCCGGAATTGTGCTTTCAATTTTATATATTAAGTCTTATAATTTGAAAACGGTCCATAGACCAAATGTATAGCTTCTCTCAGTTTGATGTCACATAATGAACACTATGTAATCAGAAGACTGAAATGTTCATGCAAGGCATGCTCTCTCCAGTTTCCCTCAAGCTTTATGCTTTTATCTTGTTGCATCGCCTTTGATTAAATCGCTTTTCTATGATCGTTGGTTACTAAAACACCAAAACTGTTTTACATGTTCCACTTGATTATGAACCTCTTACATGGCTAAATTGACCAACATTTAAATACAAAAAATGTAAATGACATAAATTCATATTGTTGTAGTGTTGTAGGCTGTCTCCATTCGGTAAATTTGTCAAATGTCTGCTAAAAGGCGTGAATATCTACCTGGGCATGTTTGGCACGCAGCTTGTTGAGTATGTTGGTGGCGTCAAATCCTGCGTTGTCACACAGCTGTCGGGGGATGACTTCCAGAGCTTTGGCATATGCTCCAATAAGTAGCTGCTGTTTCCCAGGAATGGTTCGGGAATAATCACGCAAATACTTGGACAGCTCCATCTCTATTGCACCACCACCAGCAACAATAGAGTCATTCTGGGGGGAAAAGGGGTTAAAGATAAGTGAACATGCTCTACAAAATATCAGTTCATAATTGTATCCTTTTGGGGATGCAATTTTACTGATAGTTTTAAATTGTTCAAAATCTGGCACAATTAAGGTGTAGTGGTCCAATCTCCCAACACATACCTCCTGGTGAAAGGGATTCAGGCTCATTTAGTACTACAGCTTACTATCTGTTGTGATATCATTACAAATTCCCAATCAATAGATGACTAATAATCTTGCTAAAATTAGACAAAGCATTACCATCTGCTGAAGTTAACAAAAGGGCTAGCTATCTGAATCAGTTTTAATAGCATATTCATGTAACACATATTACATTCATAGCTAATCATTTGATTATTATTATGGCAAACAGAGTATCATCAATAAACAATACTATTCAAATAGCCCTATTTCCTGATATTTGGCAGACTACCAGTAGCTGGTAGGAAGATTTTTTGCTTAAAAGTAGGGATGCTCATTTCGGGTAATGTTCCTGACCGACAACCGGAACTCGTTAATCGATTATTAAACGTTAACTGATAAGATTCAATTGGCTTTAAATAAAAAATTTAATTGACAAGTGTCTGTAACCCGTAAAATATACTAACTTTTTTTCACGTATTTGTTTTAATGTCTAAACAGCATACAGAACAGATCAACAACAGCTGCCGGGTGCACAAGTTTACTCGGGTGCAAAGTCCACACTAAACGATACGATGAAATTAGTTAGTTTCATACTATTCTGTGTCGATGTTTGGTTTCACCAAACAACCCTGGCGTAAAGTCCACACCAACCATAATATTCTCGCAGAAAATTTGTCGTAGACGTTTTCACTTTCTGTTTTCAATCAAAGGAAAGTAGCCTTGATGCAGTGTTTACCGAGTTGTCAAATTATAGAATGAAAACAGTCGGTGACAATCTGGAACAAGGTTGTTGCTTACAGGAGGCCTATTGCAATTAAGGGCTATATTTCATTAACACAAAACAAAATGTTGATAACACTTGCTATGCGTTAAGTTACTAACAATACAGTATCTGCCGAGCGCACCCATTTCATTGAAATTACCATTACGGTCCTCTCCGAAAATGAAGTGCGTGTTGTCAATCACTGTGTGTTGTTTTTAAGGTAACATTATTTTGTCGGGTATAATGCATCAGGAGCATGATGAATTATAGCCGATAAAATAATATGGTTCCCAATACGATAGAGTTATACATTTCTGTACATAAAAAAAATGAAAGCGCAAGTTAATATCACAGTCATCATAAATGTCCAAGGGTTGTCATTTTAAATGAAGAACACGTTGCAAACGCAAAACAGACAGCCGGTATATTTCGCTCCACATTACAGATCTCCTCACCTTTTAAAAGAAGCACCAGGCTCTGGTTGCGCGTGTCAACGAACCACGTGATTTAACTAATATAGGCTATATATACACGTTAAAAAAAAACTTTTGACTTTTAACTGATAGTATTAAATCGGTCAAATGTTTTACTTTCGGTTAACGGTTAAACGGTCAACATGAGCATCCCTACTTAAAAGGGAAATGTTATCTAATATGGCTTGAGTAGTTAGCCAGTATAATGTGACTGTGGTTGGTTCCAGTTTCCTGCTATGTTTTGCAACTCTTTGATGGAGGGATGGTTTTGATCGTGTATGATGGGGGTGAAAAATAAACTCCATTTCGCACTGTGCAATGACCTTTTTTTGAATGTCGGTAGCAAGATTTGTAAGGCACACTGAGTCTAACTTGGAATCCAATGTCTGAGATTTGGTGAGGGTGACCAGAGCAATAGTTGGCTTTCTAATCAAATCCAAACATTCAATCAATGTCTTTCAATAATATTTGTAAAAGTTATTTATATTCATTCGTCGTTATTATCGTTGCTTTGAGGTACTGATCCCAAGAAATATACTACAGTAAACAACACTGCAAGGACAAATTAGAGCTGCAACTAACGATTATTTTGTAAGATAAATCTAACGATTATTTTTTCTGTTTAAGTGACTTTCTTCAAACAGGGACAATGATCTAATCATATAATATTCTGTTATTATATTTGATTATTTTATTATAAATCGGTACACAATTATAGCTTTACTATCATTGGAATTTATTGAACAAAATAAATAGGCTACCCTGCATTTCCTTTAAGGTATATTTCTTAACATATGTATGTCAGAACTTCAACTATTTTGTTCACCCAGAAGTGTTGCAAACTGCCGACATTTGTCTTTCCTTCCCGAAGGTTTATAATTAATTCATGCAACCCCACAGTATGCAGTGAATGCCATAATAACTTGCAGCCTTCTTGCTCTGTCGCCTGGGTCAAAACAGACAGGCAAGCGGTGTTAAAGATGCAGACATTCAGTGGCAAAGTTTGTTCTGTCCTGTACTTACGTGCACTTTTACCTAATTCTAATAGCCTACATTTATGCACCTATAATTTTACAAACATTAGGCTACATGAAAATAGCAATGAGAAAAGCGATTTTATATTTCAACTCTATTAGAGAATTGTGATTATAGTTTTTTTAAATAGTAGGCAAGTGTGGCTCAGTCTTTGTTAATGATTATGCATTTTAGGCAGTGATTTTGTTTGCAACAAAGCACTTCATATTGCAGGGAAGCATTATTCCATATAAAATACAACTGTTTCCCATCTATATACTGCATTGTACAGTAGGCTACTATTCCCTCTCTGGGCACTTTTAAGAAAACAACTATGATTAAAAATTTAAGACCTTGGAAAAACAGATTCAAGAATAAGACAATTTTAGGCCTTAAATTCTGGATAATGTAATTAAGACTATTTAAGACATTAAGGATCAACCTGTTCTAAATCACTGACTAGTTTAAAAAGGGGAATTTTTCTGCTAGCAAGATTTAAACTAATCATGTAAAGACAGCTGTTCATGAATATAAGTGTGATTTATGCAGTGTAATAGGTTATCCTTACGGCAGACAGGTCAACTTACCTTACTCTGCCTGCCTACGGTCCGGTTCAATAGCTGTGTCGTCAACCTACCTGCCTACAGTCACTTTCAACAGCTGTGTGTAGTCGACCTACCTTGATTGCTCGGCGTACGATCATGATTGCGTCATGTAGAGACCGCTCCGTCTCCTCCATGAACTGTTCGGCTCCACCCCTTAGAATGATCGTACACGCCCTGGATCGGGGACAACCCTTAAAGAAGTTGTACCTGGATGAGAGGGGCGCAGAAATGCTTAACAACTCAAAAGTTCAAGACATAAACGATATCTAAACCTACAGCAAAGTACCCAAAATAAAATGCAAGGCTTTTTCAATTAGAAAAAAAATATTTTGGTAACTGAAAAGACTTATCAGCATCATCAATACAATGCTTTTGAAGAAATCCAAAGCACTTAACATAGTGTGGGGGAAAGCCCAAGTCATCCACCAATTATCTTTACAACAGAGGGAAGAGTGCCCCCTACTGGCCTTTCAACACCACTTCCAGCAGCATTCATCTCCCATCCAGGGACTAACCAGGCCAGACCCTGCTTAGCTTTAAAAGCAAACCAACAGTGAAATACAGGGCGCTATGCTGCTGGTTGGAGGAACATTTGACAGGTGCTGTTGGCGTTTCGGTTTATGCCATGGCGGTGTCCGTCCCCACATCTGAAACGCTATTGAGATTGAGGTGGTGTAATAATATAAAATACATAAAACCCACCTCTCTCCTCCGACCTGCAGCTCCTCAAAGACCTCGCATTGCCCTAAAACGTCATCTGTCAGAGAGCCAACACTAGTCTGGATGGATCCTCCGCAGGCCTGAAGGACACATTACACCATTATTTCCACATACAGTTACAAACATGTTCCGGTCTCCCCAAACAACACCCCAAAAATATCAGCCAAACCAATTGCTCATTGCCAGACCTCTGAACATGCTCAATTAAGCATTTTGCAAGAAATGCATGTTATAAAATAGGGCATTATAGATACAGACGAATGGGTTTAAAAGGTAACGTAAAAGGCTACAGATTTAGGCTGGGATGATTTATGCCACAGAACTCAATTTTCAGCAGACTTGACATGTGAAAATTTGAGTATTAACTTAAAACTACTAAGTAGAGCTGTGTGATGTCCGATTACAGTCGTGGTCAAAAGTTGAATGACAAGTAATGGTCTCGACAAAGTTTGCTGCTTCAGTGTTCTTAGATCTTTGTCGGTAGTTACTATGGTACACTGAAGTATAATTGCAGTCTAATTGTCAAAGGCCTTAATTGACAATTACGTTAAGTTTATGCAAAGACACTACAATTAATTTTCAGATAGAATAGAGAAACACCAGATTGGACTATTTGCCATTTTAGCCAGCTCACTGTTGCATGTTTGTGCGCCGCCAGATAAGGCAGCGCAAGTCAAGTTCCATTTAGACAAAACATAATTGACATTGATGGCAAACATGAATTGTTGAAAGTCAAATGTCAATGTAATGGTCCTATCGCCCAGCCCTAATGCATTTAAACTTTCAACAGCTGTGTCTTAGGCCATGTTTACACAAGAACAATCTGAAGAGAAAACGCAGAAGTGGCATTGCTTTATCACTTTTTATTCTGTGTTTAGACAAGCGTTTTGGGGGGGAAATCTGCATGCATATGTTGACGCAAGTTTGTGAAATTCGAAGTAGTATTCACTTTAGGCGGCTAGGTGGTACTGTGAAGCACTGCCACACAACACCACCAAGTCTGCGCGCCTGCGTACAGCCTTCCTTCTACTTCTCTCCCAGGAAACCAACACACAACATGGCGAAGCGAACAACAAAATCAGACAAATATGTATTTCTTACAACTGCTGAAAATACTCTTATGTTTATCAGAGCTGCTAGGGCAACCTGAAGGTCTGACATATGTAAATAATCCGACATGTTTGTTGTTATTTTCCTGTACTGGCGCATACGTACGTGACGAGAGCCACTGTGAGCAGATCAGTGCCTTCACCTTCTGCCAGACAGTGTGTTTTTTTTTGCGTTTTTCACCCTTTAGACTGGAACGGGACCGTGGAGTGTAAGATTTCCACTCTGAAGGGTGGTTTCACTTTTTTGCATTTTTGAGCCCCAAAAACGCTGTCGCCGTCTAAAGGAAAGGCACATCTGGTAAAATATTTTTAAGTTTTCACCCGTGAGCATTCTCATGTAAACAGGGCCTTAATGGTAAACAGGGCCTTAATGAGCAAGCTCTCTGCCAGTTTGTTCACGAAAAGCTGTAAAGTTAACAGCTAAAGTGCTGCTGTAGCTAAACCCTTTGCATTACAATGTTAATGTTAGCTACTATAGCTAACCTAGCTATACCTTTGTTGTTGATTTAATTTAAGAAAAATAAATATTGTTACATTTATCTAGCTTAAACATGCAATGTTATTTATGGCCGCCAGGGGGCTCTCAATCAAAACAATAGCAAAAGATGTACTTGGATGACGTCGGGAGGTTGCGTGGGATCATGGGTTTTGTTATCGTCGTCAATGACAACATTCCAATCTAGCATCTCCGGCAGAAAAAAAATTTTCACTGACAAAGTAATATATTGTTAAAAAATTATAACTTTATTCACGTTATGTTTGGCGGCTCCCTGGATCTTATAACAACTAGAGCAGTCACAGGTTATATGACGCCATTTACGGGCGACAAAATGAAACGTCCTGTGTCTTCGAATTATATTACAAATCTCTCTGGATTTGAAAGTTAGTGGAAACATTTAGTATAATGTAAGTACACAACTAAGAAATATATTTAATATATGTATAGTGATGTTTGCTTTTAATGCAAAGTGTGTATTTTGTTATTGTTTTGATTGATATTACATATTGTACCTTTAACTTATATAATTATATAAGTAACATTTCCAAACATGGTTGACAAAAAGTTAACAATCAAACAAACGCAATTGAAATAGCTAAACACAACAAATGCTTCAAGGTTTCCACAAATTCAACTGCAAATGCAACTGATAATGAATTGGAAGCCTTCTTGTGTAGTATGAGCCTTACTGTGCTCACTGAAACCTTAGTGACTTTTGCCACCAAGTCTTCCTGCAGATCTTTTGCAGTCACTTAAGTTTCTATTTTTTTACAACCTGCCATCTAAGAAATCTGTTTGCAGCCATTGAAAGCTTCCTTTTTCTGCCCCATCCAGGGAATAAACGTTGCTAGTGTTCACAAACATGGTTTTCAAAATATTTCTTATGTTGAGTCAGACGTTGGCGAAGAGAGAACATTAGGCTACATTCCGACACCTATTGCAAGAGAATAATTCTGTAGTTAAAGACGAAAACCCATGTTTCTCAGTTAATGCTTTTGTTACATTTATATTAATTGTCGTATTTGTGTATTCATTTTCAAACCAGATATTTTACCAAGTGCTTCTAGAATTTATGTCAGATATCGGTACTCCCGTTGTGCAGCACCACATCAGATTGGTTAATAAAAGGACAAAATTCACAGACAATTTTTTTTTAGGCAAAAACAGATCTAATAGGCGAAGTTGTATCAACATCGTACTATGCCTACTACGCGTTTTGCCATTCGTTTGGCATTTTGAACAAATTTAAGTAATTTGATATTTGAAACTATTTTGTGTATGATTATTAAGATGTTATATTAAAAGTTTGCCGGTTTCGATCTTCTCTCTCTGAATGCCAACAGTTTGTCTGTATGAGTGGTTCCAGGTCTGAGATCGGGTCTGTCCGTACGGGTGTTCCTCAAGGTTCAATTTTGGGCCCTTTACTTTTTAGCATTTACATATTTCCACTTGGATTGCTTCTAAGATCACTTGGGCTAAACTATCATTTTTATGCAGATGACACTCAAATTTATATTCACTCTAAGCCTGGTCAAAATCTGGATGTTCCAATTTTAACATACTGTATTTCTGAGATAAAAACATGGATGTCACAAAACTTTGTCTAAATAGTGACAAGACTGAGGTCCTGCTCATTGGCACCTCTCATCAGCTTCGTAAAGCTGGTTCACTGATTGTAAACGTGGATGGCTCTGACTTGGAGGCTCAAACTAAATTAAAAAACTTGGGAGTGATATTTGATACTGGTCTGTCCTTTGACCCCCATGTGCGGTTTGCTGTTAGGAGCTCATATTTTCATCTTAGAAATATTGCCAGACTACGTTCTATGTTATCCCTCTCTGTAGCTGAAAGGCTTACCAATACCTTTGTCTTTTCCCACATTGACTACTTCAATGCACTTCTTGCTGGGGCTCCTAAAACCACATTTAAACTTCAATGTGTACAAAATTCTGCTGCTAGGATCCTGACTGGAGTCAGGAGAAATGAGCATATTACACCGATTTTAAAGTCTTTGCACTGGCTCCCGATCAGGTTCCGAGTTGATTTTAAAATCCTTATGCTCACATACAAGGCACTGCGTGGTTTGGCCCCTCAGTATCTGTCTGCACTTTTAATCCTGTACACACCAAAGCGTCATTTACGCTCCTCACAAGATGGTCTGTTGACAGTCCCACAGACTCGATTGCGCACTGTGGGGGACAGGGCTTTCTCTTCCCATGCTCCTAGGCTTTGGAATGCACTCCCTCCATATATTAGAGATGCACAGACACTAAGTCTTTTTAAATCTCAGTTAAAAACACATTTTTTTAGGTTAGCTTTTACTTGATTTTTTATTTTTTCCTGTGTTGGTCGTGTTTAAAATTGTTGTTTTACTACGTAAAGCGCCTTGAGAAGCTACTTTAAAGGAGCTATATAAAAGTATTATTATTATTAAATATTGTTGTTTCAGTATTGTTGTAATGTCATTATTAAGTTTACTGATAAGACCCATTCCAAATATTTTTTTACTGAGAGTGATTGACTGGTGTGTTGCGCTTCAACGACAGTGGTTTTAGATGCCATTGTGAGGTTAGAGTGTAGGTGCAGAATTCTGGAGATGCCAAACTGTAAATCCTGTGACATGACCTAAATAAAATACCATAGCAGACAAGCGGTCCTTTTAGCATGGTATATAAGCCGCCCTCTGATTCCCTCAAATGATAATCATCCATTTGAGGGATAGATAGAACACGAAGGATTGAGAATACTTTTGAGGGTAAAACCATTGCTGCGGTGAAGTCTTCAGAGTAACCAAATCAAAATGACTAAGGTGGTTGTGCTGCGATCCTCTCACCATCATTGTCCTCTTGAGGTCCTCCTCCTGAACACGCCCAGCACAGAACAAGTCTCGGTCAGCAAAGTACTGTGTGGCCACGTCTCCGATAGGCAGTTTAGACAGAACAACTTTAGCTCCGGACTTGCAGATCTTATCCAGTTTATCGTACAGAATGTTCCACTCTGCATCCACAATAGCCTGGTAATCCTGGAAGGAGAAAAAGAGGAGCATTTTTTCACCAAATTTGCAAGGCCATGCTAACCGTGGTTTACCTTTGCCAGCTACATGTTTCAATCACTGTCAAAAGTTTATGGACGTTTTTGTACTTTAAGTGTGTGTGTGAAGCGTATGGTGTTTTTTCCATGCGTGTTCACTAAATGTACATTTTGATTTACCTCAACACACTTCACGCGGACTTCTGCGTTGTCCTTCTCAGCCTTCAGTTCCAGCTCCACGTTGAGGAGGGCGATCTTGGGGTTTGCATAGCGTTTAGGCTGCATCTCAAAACCGGCATAGGAGAAAGTCTTCTTGAAGGCGACACCAGCAACGAGTTGAGAATCCTGTGAGGAGTTGGGAATTTTAATTACATTGCCTTCTCTCCTAGTCTCGTCAAACCCCACTGAACTTCAAGGGGGATTTAGCAACAGGGTGGGAAATTAGCACCTGTCATATGTGGGTACTTCTCAGAGGTGGGTATTATAAAATGTGTATGACATAATTTATTGGTTAGAATTTAAAACAATACAGTCTTCGATTGGATGGCATTTTGCAAAACAAAAAAATGCAGATGTTTACTTATTAACAAAGACACACATTTGTAGAGTTGCATATTTGACTGGTTCTCGTGGAGCAAGTCTGTGAGAACACAACACTGAGCTGCAGTACAGATGGACAGCAGTTAACTTCCCGGAGATGAGGCCTGCTGCCAAATCAGCACCAGCAGATGAAGTGAATGTAGAAAATTCAGGATAAAAGATTTACAGCTAAATACGAGGAATTTGATATGATTATATTGTCACTGTGAAGAATGCTAAGTGCTCATTGGATGATTCAGCATTCAGTTAAAACACGGCCAGTGGCGTTCATTGAGTCCGCGTTTATAATTGGCCTCTGATAAGCGGCACTCCAATTTCACTGATTGTTTTACCAGAGAAGCTCACGCGCACAAAAACTTAACGCTGCCAATTGTTCACTATTTAAAATTCTTAAGTAGCCAACATTTCAATTAGAATCAGTTGTTAACCAGCCATCTTATTTTGCCATAATATTGTTTCTTTATTCCATGTAAATTACATTTGGTTCCATTGCCCGAAGAAGCATACATTTTCTTTTGTTTTGAAGAGGTAATTAAGACAATGCTTGGATTACTTTATTAGTAATCCCAGACATGTTTTCCAAATTGATTATTTGAATATGAAATTACAATTTTAAATGCCGATTCAAAAAAATATTGTGGCACAGATTAGCTGTTTTGCATCAGCGACTCCTTGTGTTCAGATCAGGCACCTGTAAACTAAATTGTGTAAGTATAGTTGAACTTAATCATCCCGTGCATGATCTGATTCAAGGCTTCAATGTTGGATGAGCAGTGGGGAAAACAATCATCGGTGGCTGGGCGACATGTGGTTGGATGAACCATGGGGGGGGGGGGGG
>JACXGM010003191.1:0-15319 GCA_016801145.1 Umbra pygmaea | reverse complement strand
CTTCTCTGAGATGTAAATAAAATAAACAAGCCTGATCTAATCGTGGCATTTCGATATAGAGTAATCAAAATACATTTTTCATGACCGAGTGTGGTCTCACCTCCAGGGCTCCTCCCTGCACCTTCTTGATGCCTATCATCTTGAGTGGCAGCAGTTCGTCCAGCATCATGACAGCTTCCACCACCATTTCGCTGAAGAACTCCTTCTGACCAGCAATCAGTTTGGAGTTCATGGCGGTGGCTGCACATTTCACCAGTAGCTCTCTCTGCTCCCTAGTAAAAAATATTAGGATTACTGTCCAAAGACATCATATACAAGACAGTGAGCTACAGAAAAAGTTTAAGAACAGAGGGTGTATCTCTAAAAGCGCACCAAGACAACACACAACAAAACTCACTTCTTGTTGTCCTTCTTGACAGTGACTGCGATTTCTTTGGTCTTCTTTACAGCAAGGTGTGTGGCATTGCGGAAGGCTCTGATAATGGTCTGTGGGTGGAGACCTTCCTCCACGTACGGCTTCAGCTGCTTCAGGAATTCAGCAGCAAGCAGTGTCACTGACGTAGTGCCATCCCCCACCTAGAAGATGGAGGGTTAGTATAAGGAGTCAACTGCTTCAGTACTGTTCCATTATTTTCTTGAGTGAGATAATGATTCTGACATGTAAAATAGGGAATTGTTTCTGCCTATTCATGGATTTTCTATCTGCCATGAGAATGCTTTTGCATAGTTTCAACAACAGACAAGTACAAACACACCTCAGCATCTTGAGAGCGGGCAATGTCCACCAGGGTCTTGGCTGCAGGGTGAACCACATCCAGCAGCTTCAGGATTGTCGCTCCGTCATTGGAGATTGTGGCTTTTCCTGAGGGAGACATCATATAAAATTTAATTTCATAGTTTAAAATGTATGACAGAAGTAAATAAAGAGAATCAGTAATGCCTCGGTCACACTACAGCACCAATTTTACACATCTTTTCTGCATACAACTTGCAGGGGTGGCAAACTAATCAGGGGTGAAAAGGTGACCAAGCGGATTTAGGGGGAAACTTTCCCTGTTGGGGCGCACAAGACTTCGTGGTTAGAGAGAGACTTGTACTTGGGTGTTTGCCGGTTTGATTTCAGACTGTGCCAAATGGGCAAGGCACCTAACCCTACATTTTTCGGGGGGAATGTCTCCGTACTTGATGAAATTTGCTCTGAATAAGGGTGTCTGCTAAATGACCACACACACACTGTTAGGGGGACATCAAGAGTACTAACAATAACTCAGTCACATCTAATAGAACTTAAGATGTAAAATGACAAATTAAGTGACACGTTATTGAATTCTTACTAATTGTAAAAACAACGTTATGCTATTAATATTGGGGAAAATTGTGCACTCAAAATAGAACGTAAATTTGGAAGACTGTTAGAGATCCCTGCTTTGTTCAGGTGGAGTCGCAGAACGTAAGTTGGCTAGACAGAGCTAGAACATTTCAGATTGATTTGTTATTTGAACCGGGGCTTTTATAAAGTTCACACAACAATTAAGATAGTCTGAAGTTGAATGAGTCATTTCAAGGGTGCAACACTAACTTAGTAGGCTACAAGGAACCTAACTAAGTTGACTGCTTACCCTCAGTGTGTTCTTTGATGTCCACGTAGCTACTGTAACTGCCTGAAGCAGCTAAAATTTACTTTGAGTTCGTGACAGGAGACAGGTCTATCCAGCAGTTGTGCAGCAACAAGGTAAAGTATGTTAGATAATATATATTCAACAGATATACAAAACCCATTTCAACAAAAGGGGACTTGCACCCCTGGCTTGACGCGTATTCGATAACTGCAACACATGCTCCACACAACTAACACCTCTACAACATAGTGCTACAATTCAAACACAGCTCTCCATTGAAAAACAATGTGAATGTGTTGAATCACTTGCAATGGAACGTTAGGTGTGTTTGAGGCTTTAAAACACGAATCTCCAAACCTTTCCATGAAGGGCCTAGTGTATGGAGGTTTTTGCTTTTACCTTGTACAAGGCTGTTGAAGTAGCTCACTAATTGGTGGGGCTTTAGCACCCCTAAATTTTTTATCTAAAACACTTTCACCCTCTCTGTAATTGTTCTGTCAACAGTGCAATCATGCATGACAATTCACTATACACATCGATTGGCGGGCGCTAGGTAGTGGTGGACCGCTCGACACTCAAATGTTGATGTTGACTTGATGTTTGACACTATAACTGCGCGAGTTGAACATATCGAGACGAGTTCCATTATGTCGAAACACAATGTCATGTCAATGTTTCCGCTATGTACATTTTGTAGCGGCGGTCCGCCGCTGCAAAATTATCGCCGCCGCTGCTTTTACACGACTCTGCTCAGGCTTATATTTTGAAACGATAGTGAAGACGTCGGCGAAAATCTTTCAGCGACACCAGAGCCCTGGTGACATCAACGCTGGCAACACACATCCAAGGAGAGGCAGGGAGAGACGAAAGAGAAAGACAGCAAGAACGGTAGATTTAAGATTTATTGTTACCCGCAGGTAGAGGACTGCATTGGGATTGAGATCCACGGGACCCAACACAAATCTTGTGGGAGCTGGCGGTTTTAACTTTGCTGCATGCGGGAGTGGGCGGTCAAAAAATGTATCGCGTGTCCCGGTATTTAGCTAGCTAAGGATGGAGTCGTCAAATGAACATAATTGGACTATAGGCTATATGCCTTCGATTACATCACATCATATATGGATTGAGGATATCCATAAAGACATCTATTATACCATTCCCAAGTTATTTGTTGTGTTGTGCTTTACATCAATGGATCTCAACCTTTTGGACTCGCGACCCACCAGACTCATCACAAGTGCACGCGACCCCCATAAGCGACATGAATACAATAATGTTACCAGAAAATTAAGCTTACCTGTATTATGTTTCTATGAAAGAAGGCGTTACGGGACACAAACTCCTTGCAAGAGTTCCTCTGTCTTATTTTGAATTATATAATGGTAGAAGTATTACAAAATTATTCCAATATAACGTTCTCTTAAAATGTTTGTGTTGATCAGCTGTTCGCTGCAACAACAACAAAGGGACACGCGACACACCTTCGTCCAGTATAATTCCATTCCTCAATCTGCTTAGTATACTACAGTTTGCTAACACAGGACACGTGCCTGATTCTAAAAGTTGGTCGAACTAATCTGTCATAACATTTCGCTATGGCTTTTCATTCAGTATTCATTACTTTTTACCGACAATTAAGTTTCAGTTATGTAGAGCCGACAACTTTGACAGACAGGACAAGCAACCAATCAGAGGGATGTCTTGATGAGCACTGTTTTCTAACAGCGTTTTATTAAACTTATTTGAGGTAGGCTATCTACAGAATATCGACAGTTATTTTTTTATTCTAGAATTAAAGTTTACATGTTGATGGATAGCTACATTTCTGAAAAACAATCAATTTCCACACGGAATGAATAGCTAGCCTAATTAGTGTATTCTGTATGCCCTAACATTTGCGTAAATTCTTCACTACAAGCTGTGACTGAACGTTTGCGGGACCGGGTGGGAGTGGATACACTTGTTGCAGGCGGGAAGTGAACACACATTAAATAGAGCCCAGTGAATCATATCGCCAAACTTTACATAAATAAAATAAATGCCATCACTGTTTATACAAACTAGCCTATGTATTACAATATTCCTGATTGCATTTTCAGATGAGTTTGTTAAAATATCTTTCAAGGAACATATTTTATCGAGGGGGGGCAGGGTTCAACATTAACGATGGCCCGGAGCCAGAACTAACGGTGCGCCAGTAAAATATAGTCACTTGCCCGCTCGGGACAGTGCTTAATTTTGCTATTTAAATGAATAGTCTTGTATTAAAATGTTTGCCCATAATATTTGTCCCCTCCCCTGCTTTAATTTTTGCTTATCTCAAGTTAAAATCCATGTCTGTGATATGCAGTTCCTTCTCCCCCTGTTTGGCAATACCGGTGTCATCTTTTTAACCAATCAAAATGTTGTATGCATTAGCGCAGGACCCAAAAGAATGTGATCATTTAATCCAGTGTTTCTCAAACCCTTTTTCAATATTCTACCCCTTTTCAATTGCCGTTTTACCCCCTAACCAGTGCCAAGTACCCCCTGACCGGCGCAAAACATTTTTGGTGGCAAAAAGTCTATATAAAGATGTGCAATACAGCGCTGGTAGTGAGATTCACTAAACAACAACCTTTTTTAAACAAAAACATTTAAAAGACACATTTCAAATGTTTAAAATCCATCACTTAATTTGTTCATTATATAGGCTAGTATAATTATTTTAGGAATTATGCATGACATATTTTTAAATTAGCATTTTTGAGAAACACTGATTTAATCGAAAGGAAAGTTTATGTGGGTCGAGAATAAACGTAGGCCTATTGAGCACCGACACCGTTATTCATGTACTGTGGACATTTGCCAAATATAGGCTAGAAGGTGATTTCGGAAAAACAGTTTAATACTTTCCTTCCGATCTTTTTAGGAATGAAACAAGGGCAAATAAACAAATCAGATTTGACTGCGTCTTTTCAAACCATTGAGTAGCCAATCAGAGACTTTCTTGTTATAAATCATCCCTGTCGTTGTCGTTGATTACGAACAATTACTAATATGAGATTTAAATGTAGTACGTATAAAATAATCTTAAATGCAGTCATTATATTTTCTACTTCTAAATCCTTTGAATTCCATGAAAAGGTTGTTTAAATTGTGATACACTTATATATTATTCCACATAGTTTAAAGGCACCCGTAAAATCAATTGCAGAAGTATAGTTGGTGAACGTAATCATCCTGTACATGATCCGACTAAAGGCTTCTATGTTGGGTAAACAGTGCGACAATAATCGGCGGCAGTGGCGACATGTGGTTCCGAGAACCATGTGTGCAGCGCACCCCTTGTCATTCCACCAATTTGTACAAGGAGTTGCAAAGCTGCCGTCAAGGCAGAATTAGAGAATGAATTGGAAGGGAAGAAAATCTGTAAAAAATTACAAAGAAAAAAAGATGTCAAATTATCCTGACTGATAAATTTTGTTCATATTACCCAATCCTAGGACACATATACTGCAGTAAATGTTGTGCTTTACCAACTAATTGCGTCTGGGTTTACCCATTTTTTTGAAGTTCCTAAATAAAACCTAAGTAACCAGGTAATGGTAGTTAATAACTAACTAGTTAATAATTCCATATTCTTTCTATTCATATCATAGATCACTGGTTACTAATGAACTCTTGCTACTGGTCATTTTGTTCTTAATCAGGAACTTCACAAAATGTGTGAACTCACCCGCACCTAGTTTGGAATGCACAAAATTTACCTTTGTACATGTGTCTTAGGTCTGGGCAATATTGGAGACAGGAGGGAGAGTGGAGGGAGGGAGGGAGGGAGAGTGGAGGGAGGGAGGGAGAGTGGAGGAAGGGTGGGAGAGTGGAGGAAGGGAGGGAGAGTGGAGGAAGGGAGGGAGAGTGGAGGGAGAGACTGGAGAGTGGAGGGACAACAACCAAGCAAACCAATTTTGGGTCACTGTAATGTCTGAGTGATTGCAAATAAAAAAAAAAGTTTGTTTGCTTTGTGAAGTGTGACTATTCCTCCGGGGGGGGTCCTGCCCCCGCTGCTGAAAAAAATCCTAGAGGAAACACTGCATGTGATATTGATTGATATCCCGTTTGCCTAGCAACAGTATATAATGACCACAACATAAACTCGGAATTTTCATTTCAAAATAATTGCGCTCCTCATTTATCAGCACAGAAAGCATGATCCAATTACTGTGCATAATGCATTATGATTTGTAATTAAATAAATACGGTTTGTCAGATTTTCCCCTCATTCAAGTCCTCATTTCACACGCTCTCATAGCATCACTCCTAGTTTAGTTCAGACACCAGTGTCATGGTAGTCAGTCAGTGTTCGATGCATGCTCAGTATCATCAGCTCAAATCGAACATGTCCAAAACGAACAGTTCTCGGTTCAGTGTAATGGTGATCTTAAAAGCTTTGCAACCGATTCTTGACTCGAGAATGAGAACGGTTGACAGGCAGGCTGTGTACTTTCCTTCGTGTACGCTGCACATTAGTTCTCTTTTAACAGTAGGTTAAGTCAGAGTAACTAAATAAACCCGGGATGTTGGATTATTTGAGTCAGAGGGAGAGGCAGGCACGTCAAAAAGTAACTTTTGAAATGTGGATTAGTGCTTTATGGAGATGCGAACTGTTTGGAACAATTCAGTCTGATTTGGTGAACTGGTTCAGCCGGTTAATAACAATCATGAATTTAAATTAAAAACATCAGGCATTGAGGAACAATGAATTTCACAGTTTCCCGCAGCACTTTGTAGCAAAGGCGGTTGCCTAAGCAACACACGCCTGGCGCATTAACTGTCGTAAAAAAAAGTTGTCATGCGTCCGAACCGCAACATCTGGTGGTGGTTGAATGTCATCACGCTATCATGGTCAGCTCTGCCATAAGTAGGGTTGGGTATTGTTTGGATTGTTACGATTCTGATCTCGAACCGGTACTTTTAAAATGGTCCCGATTCCTAAACGGATTCTTGAAAAAATAAAAGATGACATTACCGGCTGTTATATTTACTTTGAAAAATATTTAAATTTAACAATAAATTAAATCAATGTTTTAAAGTACTTAAATATATAGTAATCTCAGAAGTTCTCCCAAATTATGTTCTCAGGAAACAATTTTAAAAACATGATTTACATTGTATGCCAACATATTTTGGTTGTTTTTACCTTTCAACTGCACGTTGTTATTAGTCTAAATATCAGTCCTTCTATGACATTGCACCCGCAAATTTCATTTCGCTGGTTCATGCGAGAACATTCCACACATTCCATAGCGTTCAAAATTATATTCTAACGTTCATGGTTAAGGTTAGCCATGTGGGTCCTGTGGTTAAGGTAAGGATTAGGATTAACATGACTAAAAATATATATATCTTACTTGCAAACTCCGGGATGAAAGTCAGGAAAATATAGCATGTTAACCCATTTGTGACAGATGCTGCGTGGAGAAACATTACGTGTCCCGCCGGTTACCGCATTGCGCAACATTACGCGTCATGCCGGCGTCATGCCGGCGCGCATTTTATTTTTATATCTGATTGTTCTGAGGACCTGATATCTGCTGCCTGCCGCTGAAATGCAGCTGGGAGAGCGGTCACTTTAGTCACACACTTATCACAGCATGAAGTGTATTTTTTTTTAAATAGTGCTTTTTCAGCATTTTGATTTGAAACATTGTTGATTCGAAACTTTGTTGATCCGCTTACAAATGCACTATTCCCTCCCATGTTCTAATCATATTCTTTACAATAAATGCAGTGCATTATATTTTCTGTCTTATTAATCCTTAAATAAAGAAACTGGTGTAACCAGTCTTTACGCTGTTCATTTTGAGTCTCTAGTTCAAGCTCGGTAGGCTCCACCTCTGTCTGAGTCGGATGCCATCTCAGACGACGGAGGACCAGGGCTGGGCATCTTACCAGGGACTGGGGAGACTGGTGGCTGAAGTAGCTCCATGTCAGGGTTGTTGTCGGAGCATTGACTGGGGAGATTGTTGGCGATTTAGTTTTTTTTTAAAGAAAAGTTGGCCCCACTTTTTTTGAAAAGCTGGGCTTTTCAGGCATGTTTGGTTGATTCTTGTGAGCTAAAAACTACAAGCATGTATGCCCGAGTAAGTGACAAGGAATGGATGACTGACTCTCCAAGCTCTCCATGCATGGAGGAGATGTGTCCGTGTATGAAGTGGCAATTATTTTTGTAACCATATCATGTCATTTGTAGGAATGTGTGGTTTGTAAGAATATACACTTTTTTGTAACATAATTTTTTATAGTAAAAAAAAACACACACACACACACACACACACACACACACTTTAGCACATTGTGAAGGACACTTGGGGTGCTCTTACAAAATATTCAATAGCTCCTTGGCTTCTGAATATTATTCTAAAATTTGACATATGTCCTCCCTTGGGGGACATGATTAAAAGTGTTTCCAGGACCAATTCTCAATTTGTAGCTTTTTATTTGCATTTGAAAGCTGATGTAAAAAAGCATATTTTCTTTCATCTTGTGTCAGATCGACTGTGTACACTTATTCTAAATTATTTTTACATGTCCACAAATCTTAAAGTCTTTTCTTTCCAAAAAATGTCAAGCATGTTTCTCCTTGCTTCAGGTCCAGTGTAACAACAGGTTAACTGATTGAAAATCTGCTGGAAAACATACCCAGAGGCCGATCCTTAAAAGGTTAAGGTACTAAAGCTTTCCGGCTAAAAAAAAGTCATTGTTTATCAAATTACATGAAATTTGAGTAAATGTACCTCTGCTGTCCACCATGAGTTTGTCCATGCCGCGAGGCCCCAGGGTGGTGCGAACAGCCTCAGCGATGACCTGGCAAGCATTGATGTTGCTGATCAGCTGAGGGACACCCTGAGATGTATCTGTTCCCTCCTTCAACAGGATAACCGGTGTGGGCTAAAGAGTGAGTGGTGAGGAAAATCATTGAGTTAAGTGAGATTAAGTCAGCAACTTGAAAATACACTGCTCAAAAAAAATTAAAAGAACACTAAGATACTTCATTCAGATCTAGGATGTGTTAACTAATCGTATGAAATACTTTCATCTTTACATAGTTGAATGTGCTGACAGCAAAATCACACAAAAATAATCATTGGAAATCAAACTTATCTACCCATGGAGGTCTGGATATGGATTTACACTCAAAATCAAAATGGAAAACTACAATGCAGGCTGATCCAACTTTGATGTAGTCTTTAAAACAAGTAAAAATTAGGCTCAGTAGTGCATGGCCTCCACGTGCCATTGTTCCCTACAATGCCTGAGCATTCTCCTGATGAGGTGGCGGATGATCTCCTGAGGGATGTCCTGGACTAAAGCATCCACCAACTCCTAAACAGTCGGTGGTGCAACGTGGCATTGGTGGATGGAGCGAGACATGATGTCCCAAGTGTGCCCAATCGGATTCAGGTCTGGGGAACGGGCGGTCCATAGCATCAATGCCTTCCTCTTGCAGGAACTGCTGAGTGCTGACACACTCCAGCCACATGAGGTCTAGCATTGTCCTGCATTAAAATGAATCCAGGGCCAACCGCACCAGCATATGATCTCACAAGGGGTCTGAGGATCTCATCTCGGTACATGATGGAAGTGCCACCAAAGAAGTGCCACTCCACACCATTAATGACCCACCGCCAAACCGGTCATGCTGGAGGATGTTGCAGGCAGCAGAACTTTCTCCACGGCATCTCCAGACTCAGTCACATCTGCCTCATGTGCTCAGTGTGAACCTGCTTTCATCTGTGAAGAGCACAGGGCGCCAGTGGCGAATTTGCCAATCTTGGTGTTCTCTGGAAAAAATAAAAATAATTCTACCACTCCTTTATTGGGGGTGTCTCGCTAATTGCCTATAATTTCCACCTGTTGTCTGTTCTATTTGCACAACATCATGTAAAATTGATTGTCAGTGTTGCTTCCTGAGTGGACAGTGTGATTTCACAGAAGTGTGATTGACTGATCTCTCCCGACCCTATCCCACTAACTGGTCGTTTGAGCAGTTACTCTAACTTTACAGAGATTATGCACTCTTAAACTGGGCAACCTGTAGCCTATCGATTTGAGAATTTAAGAGAAAAGGTTGCTGGGAACAAATCCGTAACAATGGTGGAAAACAAAACATTTCACCCCACCGGTGCACATTGTGGAAGCAAATTTGAATGATTAAAAGCAGAAGCCCAATTTTAGTTGGACCTCGTGTACATCCAGAATTAACTGATTTTCTTCAGTAAAACAGTGGCTCGTCGTAGCTCTGAAATACATATTCTATCAGGGCCACAGGAGCTGCTCTTCCATTATGGGTGTGACTGACGCGTTTGATTCTCCGTTAGTTGGCATTAGCAGTTTGCTAGCGTCATCTGTCGTGATTGTTTTTTCCACTCGCTTCCTAAACTACTACCTAACTACATTAATTTAGCGTTACATTGTGTTACAAAATCAAAATGACTTCAATTTGTAGGTCCTCATATAGCGCCAACTTATGAGTCCACGGTCACCATTAAATCGCCGTTAACAATGTCCTGAATGAAATAAGCGCAGATGAGCTTGTAGCTAATCACTACCGCTACATGCTACAGTACCGGCCATGCTGTAAAGCTAGTTAGCTACAGTTCTATACTAAACTACAACGTTAACAGGGTCAACATGTTCAACATTAAAAGGTTGGACACTGACTAGGTACCATATTATACACACTTGATTGAACAGTGACATAGTTAGTGATAGTCATCTAGTATTGTTGATGACAAGAGTCCATTGGCGGCTTAGAGAGCACTTATAAGGACAATGTAAAGCTAACTAACACAACGGGAAGATTCTAGCAAGAGCCGATGAGCCAACACTGCTGTCAAGACAACCAGATTTAGCGTGATAGCAAACGTTAACAAAGCGCTGTACGTACAACAAAAAACACGAGAACTTATATAAACGTAACACTTTCAATTAATTGGAGCCTATTACTTACGCACAATATCCATGGTTGTCTTAGCTATGTAAATCTATGAACTGAAAGTACGCATTTGATGCGGGTAGACTTGTTAGCGTCATGATACCGAGGGACTCTGTAACATGTTTTCTCTAAAATATAATTATTTAATCTAGCTGGAAAAAGCATGCAACGTATTGTTTGAGTGATTTGGTAAGACATACTGTTCATTAAATAGATAGATGGAGATGGATTTGATCAGAAAGACCGAAGGATAAACGCCTACTCACCATCATCTTCGCAGTTGTTTCGAGAAAACAGAACCGGTGCGTTCATCCCAGAATGCAGTTCGACCGTAGTCTGGCTTGTCCTCCCTGTTTTTTTCTTCTTCTTCTTCTGTGGGGTTTAACGGCGGTTGGCATCCAACTTTGTTGGTATATTACCGCCACCTACTGTAATGGAGTGTGAGCCAGCGTCAGGGAGGATCTAGATCCCCCTGTCAACCCAGTTTCATCAAGGAACACAAACACCTCCTCAACACTGCACCTGAACATCCCCTACTCAAAACTGACTCTCAAGACGTGCACCCCTTCTGTCCTCAGACCCACCGTTAACCTCGTCCTCTCCCTCCCATAGTGCTTGCACTGCCTCAGTACATGATCCACCATCTCCGCCACCCCACAGTAGTCAAACACAGTTGGATGTTTTCTTATAATGTAATGTGTAATGCAATCCAGAGTGCACCACTAGACTGGGCAATACTCTGGGTTTTTTTTATCAATTGAGAGGGGTGTTCAAAAAAATTATTTGGTGTAGAACACAAATCTGATTTTTTTACATTTCTAATAACCCTAACCTACATCAATTTGCAGTTGAAGATTGTTACATTTTGTATTTATTTTGGTATTATTCCAGAATTAACTACATTTTTTGTTTTACCATCCTGTCAGTAATTGTAATAATGTGGTTGTTTAAGGAGGTTTATCAAGTGAGAAATAAATTCTTATTTGATTTAGCCCTTTTACCTTTTGAAAACACAATGTTGTTGTTTCTGTTCATTTTGTCCAGACACAACATGACGTCATCTTCAAAAGTTAAGCCCCAACTCAGTCAGAAAACTCCAACTTTTGTGGAGGAGAGTCCAGTCTGCAATTTTGTTCTTAAAGAGAAGGGACGGACTGAGTGAGAATTTCATTGATTTATAAAGTAGTTGCTTGTTGAATAAATGGCTCAAGTCAGAAAAGAAAGACAGAGGGCCCTATCTTACACCCAGCGCAATTGACTTTTTACAACAAGCATGTAACATTCCTATCTTGCACTAGGGAATGAACCTGCGCTCCCGGGGGCGGATCAGCGAAAAGAAGGGGTGTGTTCTGGCGCAAAGGTTCCCTGGTGCTATCTTGCAGTTCCCGAAAACAATTCCGCCACAGACCAGGAAAAACATGGTTAAAAGTCAGTGGCGTGTTATTCAGATGCTATTTTAAGGGTGCATGCTTGGCCGTAATGTAGCGTGTGCAGAACGCGCATACACTTTGCTCCTCTCATCTACACAGATGTAGCAGTTCCCATTATTGCATTCCACACATAATTAGAAGTAAAAATATTACCACACAAGGGAAATTATTGTGGTGTCCGAAGATGAATATCTGTGCTATCCATTAAAGACATGGCTGATGACACCATTTATGAATGATGGCAGCAACAGTGCGTGAAATGCTGTTTAATGTGCGAAAACACACAAACACGCAGTCCCTAGCCTAATTGAACGAACATTCGGCACACTGAAAATGTGCTTTAGTTGTTTGTATAGGACACTTTACAGTATTAAAAATGTTGCAGCATTCTTTGTGGCTTGTTGTGTTTTACACAACATTTCCATGAATCATGGATGTGTTGATGACATAAATGAGGAAATATTAGAGGACTTAAGGAGTTGCCACTTAACCGAAAGACCCTAGCAGCAGAACGGGAGAGAAGAGCTTACTTGACAGAAGAGTGAGGCAAGCAGAATAATCTCGGTCTAATTGATATTGTTTATTTATTTACTTGGGACAGTGCACATTAATTAACAATTTTACACTTCTTTACAGACTGTAAATGAGCCAGATTATAGCATAGAAACTAATTTCCATCTGTAGTCCCAAACCTAACCTGCATGTCTTTGATAGTGAGGGAAACCGGAGCACCCAGAGGAAACCCACGCAGACACGGGGAGAACATGCAAACTCCACACAGAAAGGCCTGGGATGACCGGGGTTCGAACCGGGCCACAGTGAGGCCACAGTGCTATCCACTAGGCCACTTAGGTCCATTCCTGCCACCATGTAATGTTAGACTACATTGCAAAAATATCACCATGCATTCATAACCTCGTGATTCAGTGAGAGTGAGCCCAAAACATCTGAAAGTATGTCTTGTGACATTTCTTTATTTACATTTTGTAAAAAAGAAAAATCAATAGCCATCCGCCATTATAATATAGCAATCCGCTATAGAACAAGTGCGCCTGCTCTTAAAGGGAATGTGAGATGACACTCTGATTGGTTTATTGCACATTACGCCCAAACCACACCTATGATTAATGTAGCTACTTAAGACCTACCCATTTTAGATTTGTGTCGGGCACAACTTTCATTTATCCCGCCGGTAAAATAGCAACCCGGGACCCACCCAAAATGTCACTTGTGGGACCCGCCCAAAATGTCAGGTTCAGGAGGGCGGGTTTGTGACAGATGTATGACTTCGACAATCGACTAGTGTGGACTTCACTGGAAGACAGGAAATAAACACAGGTATGTACACTGGCTGATTTGTTATATTCGCTGTGTTCACTATAAGGAATCACTGCACATGGCTTTATGCACTAGTAATGACATTTCAAACATGTTTAGAGGCTAAAAGCACATTTTAAAAACTTGCAGGGCTATATCCTAACAATTCTTGTACCATTTCTCTGACAGTGAATAGCATATAGGACACTCCCTCATCACAATCAACAGTGGTATCCATACAATAGTTCCTCAGCATTGCTTTAAGTGTTTGGTGCCAGCGTACAGATCCCCCTGACTCTATGGATGGTACGCTTGAGACCTGGTGCGAGATAGACAAATTCTTTAACATAACAGAGAGCAGTTTGGACATAAAATTGGTTCCTTGATCCGTTTGGTTCACTTTATGGAGTCCAAATGTAGAAAATTACTTTTTTACAATGGTTTTTGCAGTATAGTACGGAGAAGGATAGCCTCTGGGTACAGTGTAGCACTGCACATACTGGTGAGTAAAAATTAGTTACCTGATTGTGTTTTCGGCAATGGAGCCACACAATCAATGATCACTCGTTCAAATGGTTCCTCAACCACAGGAATCGGATGAAGTGGCACACAAGGAGAGTTTTGTGAGTTTATGGAGAGTTTCTGCTGGACTTACTTCGCAGGACATCAGAATAGTCTTCCAAAGCTGCTGTTTTGATGCAAACTGCCTCCCACCCTCATAGATATTTTGTTTGAGGAAGCTCCAAAGGTTCTCAGTAGGGTTGAGTTCAAGGAAGGATGGGGGCCACACCATGAGTTTCTCTCCTTTTATGCCCAAGGCAGCCAATGACATAGAGGTATTCTTTGCAGCATGAGATGGTGCGGTAACACTACATTTTACGGGGTCCTTGTTACAGTGTAATTACATTCATAAGTACATTGTATTAAGTATTGTAACAAAGTGTAACAACCCATTGTTACAATGTAAATACATAATGTAACTGGAAGTAATTGTGGTATGTACCTACACATGTGTAACAATGATAACTTTTTTGAGCTTGTTACAAATGTGTAACAAATACTGCTTGTTATCATTGGTGTTACACATGTGTAACAATGAAATCTTGTTACATGAGTTATCCATTCCTTTCATTTTAATGTGCAAGCTGTGTTGAAAACATCCCATGTCAACATTGTTGCCAACATATGCTCAAAAGGAATTATGTTAAATTTGGTTGAGTTTATAGTGAACACTTTGTACAACTCTATGATATATTTCTTTAAACATAGTAATGTTGATGTAATGTTTGCATAACTACAATATCAGTACCAGCTGCTACACAGGAGCAAGCAACAAAGGTTGTTCAAGTTTGATTAATTGTAATAACATTTTATTGTACCATTTTATCTACGACAAGTTTAACTGTACGTAGAGTCACAACTCTGCCTGCTTTATACAGTGCATTACCCATTCTGATAACATTGTGATTTTCTTAAGGTATCTGGAAAATCTATTTAGATTAGAGCATTATTATAATAGTCCAATACTCCAAACATGTAACATAATGTATGCCTCTACACTTATAAAACAGAGTCATTGACTTTATAAGTGTAGATTTGTTACATGTAAGTACCACTCAGGTTACACTTCATTTTAACTACCTAATTCCTGTGTAATAACAGGTAGGTACATCGTAATTAGGTGTATGTTACATGTACTATTTTGTGTACTAGTCTAATAGTTCTCCCACCTTGATTGTTTTCTAGTTATTAAATATGGGCCATCAACCTCAGTGTAACGTTCCAGACTTAGAGACAGGCGCGAAGGTTCAATAATCCAAAATACTTTATTTAACACTGAAAAGAATACTGCCGCGTGGGGCTTTACAAATAAATATATAAGGCACAAACAGGAACGCGTACAGGGAAACATTGATCGACAAGAGACAAGGGGAGAACACCATGACTAAATACAAACACATACTAATTACTAACTC
>JACXGM010003190.1:0-33787 GCA_016801145.1 Umbra pygmaea | reverse complement strand
GCACTGGACTTCAGGCATTTTGACATTTCCTTCTCCCCAGTCTTCCTCCAGACTCTGGCAACTTAATTCCCGAATGACATGCAAAATTTGTTGTTGTTTTGTTGTGCTGCTTCTCTGTAGCCCAGGTCAGGCGCTTCTGCCGCTGTTTCTGGTTCAAAAGTGGCTTGACTTGGGGAATGCCCCACCTGTAGCCCATTTCCTGCACACGCCTGTGCACGGTGGCTCTGGATGTTTGTACTCCAGACTCAGTCCACTGCTTCCGCAGGTCATCCAAGGTCTGGAATCGGTCCTTCTCCACAATCTTCCTCAGGGTCCGGTCACCTCTTGTCGTTGTGCAGCATATTTTGCCACACTTTTTCCTTCCCACAGACTTCCCACTCAGGTGCCTTGATACAGCACTCTGGGAACAGCCTATTTGTTCAGAAATTTCTTTCTGTGTCTTACCCTCTTGCTTGAGGGTGTCAATGATGGCCTTCTAGACAGCAGTCAGGTCGGCAGTCTTACCCATGATTGCGGTGGTTTAGTTGACTGTTTATTTCCATGTATTCTAGTGTTTAGGTTTCTTCCCTATGTGTTTTGTAATGTTTGTCTCCCTCTAGTGCCTCAGTCGTGTATTGTGTGTTCTTCAGATTATATGTAGGTGACGTCAGTATGATTGGTGCGCAGGTGGTTTGTATCAGTCTTCGTTAGTAGAGTATTTATTCCTTGTGTTTCCTCCTTGTCCTTGTCGTTCATTGTTAGATGTTACGTGTTCCAACCAGTACGTGTCTCAGTATTTCAGTGTGGTTGTTGTTTTCCGTTTTGCCCCTCGTGGCAGTCTTTTGTTTTCGTTTATCTAATAAACCACGTTTGATTGATTCTCCTTCACACTTGCCTCTTTCCTCTTCCCCATTGGAACGTAACAATCTGTAGATAACTATAAAAAAAGATATGGTTACAAAAAAGTTTATATTCTTACAAACCACACATATTCACAGAAATAGCATGATATGGTTACAAAAGAAATTGCCATTTCATACACAGACCCATCTCAATCATCCATTCCGTGTCACTTTCTCGAGTATGCATGCTTGTAGTTTATGTAGGGTTTGTCTCACAAGATTCAACCAAACATTCCTATAAAGCCCAGCTCATTGGCTGTCTACCTAGGTAGAATTCAGATGGTCCAGTTATGATTTGATGGATTTATGTCGATCAGTGAGTCACATATGTATGATCTGTTCACCAGGATGTGTCCACTGTGACTTTTATTTAAAGCCTGGATATTCCAACACAGGAATTTAACAGGAAAATTGCCTGCTCCGTTGTCCCCAATATAAAAATTGTTAGCAATCAAGAATTAGGAGGGGAATAATTTTCCAGAGAACTGACAAACATTTTAGCATTATAAAGCAAGACAAATATAGGCAAAGAACCCTAAGGCAAAACTCACAGAAAGGACAGAGAAAAGATACAAAAACATAAACAGACCCCCCACCTTCCCGCCCCAAGCCTCCCTTCAATATTGAATGGACACAGCAGGCACATTTTTGTACAGCTCCAGTGTACTTGAAAATATCTTTCACTTCTACCCTAACATGGTAGAATCTCCATTGAAGTAAATATATGCACCTGCATTCTATTAACAAAACTAGGGTAGAAACACAGTTTAAGCACATACAAAATAATAAAACGGAAAAGCTACATCTGTAAAAAATAAAAAAATAAAATTATATAACCAAACATAGAATAAATTGAAGACATGACCACATGTAGGGCAATGTTTTCAATACATATTCTAATAGCAACAGGATATTATGTCGGCGGAAAAAGAAAAAAACCCTCCAAAATAAAATCTCCCACTGGGTGCTCTCTCCACATCCTCAGCAACACAGCTTCCTTGTCACAAAAGAAAATGGTGAGCATGTTCATCACCAGCTGTCCATTTTAATATCCAAGGCTGCAGAAAAGTGGGCCAGAGCTGCATCAATATCCATTTTAATCTGGACCGTAAGAGCAGCCGTAATATCCATAATTAAATCACCTCTGACGGATTTAAGATGAGATTCCAGCTTTACTAGTGTAACTCGTCAAGGCTCATTGGATGCAGGTGCCAGGCCAGAATCTGCACCATGACACTCCTGGTCAGTCGTATCAGAAGAGACTGCAATGGGTCGTTTTCCCTTTGAAACGTGCAGCATTTGGAAGAAAAGGTGAAAATGTAGAAAGACAAAACACAGGAGCC
Source organism: Umbra pygmaea (assembly GCA_016801145.1). Classification (NCBI taxonomy): domain Eukaryota; kingdom Metazoa; phylum Chordata; class Actinopteri; order Esociformes; family Umbridae; genus Umbra; species Umbra pygmaea. The sequence goes on along the minus strand of JACXGM010003190.1, from coordinate 31,563 downwards.
CCGCCCACGTGTGACCACTCCGCGCACATGCTTAAAACGGAACTCAGGATAGAAAGGAAATTGTACAAGCCACTTTACCTATCAGCCATAGCATTATGACCACATGTCTAATATTGTTTTGTTCCCCCTTTTGCCGCCAAAACAGCAGCCCCATACACATCCAACTGCGATGCACTGTGTTCTGACAACTTTTTATCAGAAACAGCATTAACATTTTACAGTAGCTCCTCTGTTGGATCGGACCACACGGGCCAGCCTTCACTCCCCATGTGCCTCATGACCATGTCGCCAGAAAAAAAAGTAATGAAAATCCTTTTCCTTTCCTTTTTCCTGCTTCTAACACATCAACACTGAGGACAAAATGAAGAAGCCGTAAAAATGCATTTGATGTATCAAAATCATAACCTAAGACTAGAGATGGACCAATACCGATACGAGTACTTGAACTGAGCAGAAGTACTTGTACTTGTGAAAAAGGCCCGATACTCAAAGCCGATAAATCCTCCACATTTAATCTCATTATGCTGCGCAATGGTTTACAGAGTATCCATAGAGGGAATAGCGAGGGAAGTGCCAGAGTGGGAATAGCCTACTGTACAACGCAGTATATAAATAGAAAACAGTTGTATTGCACAACCATGTAACGACTGGAACAACAATACCAACAAACTGGTCAATCTGATTCACATACATTAACGACATTCTACTTTCTCTTTCAGAGACCACATAAAGCTGTACAACTGTATTTATAGCTATTTAAATAAGAAAGAAAAGCGATTTAATTGGGATAATCCTTCCCTGTAATATTAGGTGATTTTTGCAGACAACATCAGTGCCTAAAATGTATGATCATTGCCAAATACGGAGCCACACGTGACTATTGAAAAACACTGAAACACAACTCTATTTTCCTCATAGCAATTCTCCAATAGAGTTCAAATGGCAAAAAACAAAATCACTTTTCTCATAGCTATTTTCATCTAGCCTAATATTTGTAAAATTATACAGTAGCTGTATAATTAGAGTCCTCAAGGAAACATGCACATTTAAGGAGCCTACAGGACCGAACAAAGGCTGCAAGTTATTAGGCTAGTCACTGCAAACTGTAGCGTCGCATGAATTAATAATAAACCTTCGGGAAGAAAAGACAAATATCGGTAGTTTGCAACACTTCTGAGTGAACAAAACAGTGGAAGTGCTGACATTCTAACGTTTAAAAAATATTACTTACAGGAAATACGATGTAGCCTATTTATATTTTGTTCAATAGATTAACGTGATAGTCCAGCTACAACTGTGTACCAATTATAATAAAACAATCAAATAACTTAACAGAATGTTATATGATTAGGTCATTATCCCTGTTTGGAGAAAGTCACTTCAAACAGACATTCTCATCTTACACAAAATGTCTGCAATGCTTAGTGCAAATGCGAACACAACAGGCGGCTATTGCATTCACTTTCAAAAATGTGTTTCTCTGATTTTAGCTAATTAGGGAAGGAGACGTAAAATAATGACTTTTGTAATAAATATTCCACATTGACCTACAATGTAAATTATGTTCTTATGGATATGTAGGACCATTTACTTTTCTATATTTGAATTTGCTGATCAAAATCTAAGAAATAGCAGGTTTTAGCTTGATAATGTTAGACGTCCGAGGTCAGGTCAGATCACACCCACACCAGACACTGGTAGATCCACAAGTCCAAACACATATGAACACAGCACACATCACAGATCACAATCACCAGATTACTGACACCTGCAGCTATTTCACAGAGTATTTAACCTGGTTTCTAGACCTCATGCGAGGTATTGCTTCTCTTGAGATCGACTGAGCGTTATTTTCTAGTATACATTCTTGGATTGCCTGTGTTTTGACCATTTGCTTTGTTTCCTATTACTCTCGAGATTTGCCTTACGTTTTGTACTGTTGCCATTGAACACCTGTGATTGCCTGACCTCCACGACTCCCCTTGGGTCCTGCTTTGGTACTTCAGCCTGGGCCCACCGTGTATCGACCTCTGCTACCTGACCCACGCCTTGCCTAATCCTTCCTGTACTTAAGCTATTATTAGTAGGATCCTGACTACTGTTGTATTGCCTGCCCTTATTCCATTAAAACATAACGCTTTTCTACTTTTGGTATAGTTATTAAAAGTACTCGTATCGGCAAGTACCCAAAATGAAATACTCTGTATAAAACGTGGTATTGGCCTATCTCTACCAAAGACAATCTGTTTTTTAAGTATATTATGCTAGCAAAACATTTTAATAACAATGAAGGAAAACAGTGAGAAGAAATAAACTTAAACATGTTGGGGTTGACAGTGAACTGACATCATACAAATGACAGTCATGCATTCTGGGAGAGACGGAAGTATTTCCGGATCTTGGAATTTATGTGGTTCAGCTTTAATAAACCTAATGTCAGTTTCCTTAGTTTGGCCAGTATGGGCTATTGAAATAACTTTTACATTCCACATCCTATCCTACTCATCCATTAGCGGCAACAGAAGTGGACATATAGCAAACACTAGACTTTTTCAGCCTCTTGACACTTTGGGGTTTGCACTTCTGTCACTCAGTCATGTGGTTGCCATGGTCACTAACATAATCAGGGGCTGATTACCATTTTGTATAAATTACACTACAGGGGCTTGGAAATATGACAACATTACTAAAGTAGAAACAACGTTGCCATCATCATTATATTATCAAAAGCACTGATGGCAATATTTTCTATTTCAGATTTTGATAAACAATATGTGTGCATGTCTCAAAGGAGAATAAACAGAACGTGTAAAAGCAAATTGCTTCTTTATTTGTACTTTTTGTTTGTATTCTTTTTTGAGAAGCTGAGAACAGAAGCAGACAAACACAAAGCAAGGCCTATTTAAAATTCTTTCCACATCTATCCAGAGATAAAGCACTGTAGAATGTGTGTGTGTGTGGGTGGGGGGGGGGGGGGGGGGGGGGGGGGGGGGGGGAGGGGGGGGGTGAAGAGAAAAACAAGAGGAGAGCAAAAAAGATGATGAGTGAAAGAATGAGAAAGAGGAAGTAAAAGAATAATTCAACAAGAGAAGTGAGATGTCCAGGGCAAGGCAGATTCATCAATGCAATACCCTTAAATTCTTTGAGATTAACCACACCCTTATATCCACAGACAGACAGTGAAGAACACCAATATCTAAAATAACAATGTGTGAAATCTGTACTTTATGAACAAGAAAGGATAGAAGAGCAGATTACTTCAATTTCTCCAGTGATATTCCTCATTTTCAGCATCGTGTTGACCTTTCAAGTCAAGCCTGTAGGTGTAGTTTTGCTTCTGCAGCTGTGCTTTCAGTGATTTAGGTGGATACTCAGGCACCCATGCAAAGAGGAGCAAGGGATGGATAGAGAGACAGGGGGAGAGATAGAGAGACGGGGAGGGTAAAAACAAGAAAGTCTCCATCTGTCTTTGTGGCATCAAGGCAGCTCGGCTGGCAGTTTTGACCACTTCCAATGATTGCCTCTCATAGGCTTGTGTTTTGTATATGGCCCCGATTTACTGGCTGTTTATAAGGGGTTACATAGTGTAGAAACTCCCCAGGGTTTGAGATGATAGCACTGTTGAAAGCCAGAAGTTCAACCAACAATGGAGCAGTGGAGAATAATTCACACTCTAGTAGTACTTCAAAAATAGAAATAATCCAAAAAAGACAAGGAAACATTTGATGAAACTGCAGTAGGAGCTCCACATGTAAATGTTCTATCTACAGTGCCTAGATAAATATTTCATATATTTTGAGTCACCTTTTTGTCATACGGCTTGAAATCAAAACCCACTTAAATATAATTAAATTAGCTTTGCGCACCTAGATTGGGGAATATTTGCCCATTCTTTTTTGCGGAATTGTTGAAGTTCAGTAAAATTTCATGGTGAGCGGCGATTGACTGCTGTCTTCAAGTCCATCCAGAGGTTTTTCACTGGATTTGGGTCAGGGCTCTGACATGGCCACTTAAAGCGTAACTCTCGCCAAAATGCAACCTATGAATTTTTTTATGTACCCGAGTCAAACTTTCGTTTCAAAGCATAAAAGTGGCGATTCGGTCAAATCCCCTTTTGATAGGGAGGGATGGGGGCACTAATATGATAGCATCAAAATTGCTATTTTTAAAACATTTCGAAGGCTCAACACAACATGAAACTTTACTCAAAGTATCAACAGGGGATATACACAACTCAAGCATTGATAACATTGTTTGTGTACACAAAGTTTACCAAAAAGAAAGGTTTTGTACATCTCACCTTAGCAGTTTTTGTTTCTGATGGCTGCCATTGTGCCAGTCAAAAAGTGTCGATCTATGAATGCAAAAGAACGGACTCCATAGAAAGAAATGTCATGAAGCTGTAATTCCAATGAAAAGCATGATAACTTAGCTACTTAGCTCATTGCAATATCTATTCAAATTATAACAAGGGGTTTCATTCGATATATCAATGTAAAAAAACAAATCTTAGCTGACGTAAACTCTTGCATGGAACGTTGTAACACCAGCAACAACTAACGGGACTTGTCCTCTTTTTGATTTTAGTGTTATTTCATATAAGGCTCTTTTTTCAACTACAAAGTCAATATTGTTTTTCACTAATGACAAAACAACTAATTATCCGTGCATTTATATGGAACTAAGCTTTAGGAGCGCTCCATGTTCACTAACATGGTTACATAATGAGCATGGCTAACAAAACGATAATGTGCGAATTATACTAAGAGAGCTACAGTCGTATGCAAAGGTTTAGGCACCCCTGACAATTTCCAAGATTTTCATTTATAAATAATTGGGTGTTTTGATCAGCAATTTCATTTTGATCTATCAAATAAACGAAGGACACATTAATATTTTGGTAGTAAAATGAAGTTCATAGGATTAACCGAAAATTTGAAATATGCATCAAAACGACATTAGACAGGTGCATACATTTAACAATAAAATTGTTTGCGAATATAGACACCCTCCTATGGATTTAAAGTTTTTAAATGCCTCTTCCCGTTATTATGCAGAGAAGCAGCCAGTGGGGCTAAGCCCAGTCACAGCCCCTACCTACACCACCTTGCCTAGTTCAGTGAGTTCACTCTACCCATCTCTCCTGGCTAAGTATGACGAAAACCCTGCTAAATGTAGCACATTACTATACGAGGCCAAGCTCTGTAAAGTCAAGCTCAAGTAAACCATCCTTTCTGAGGTTCTCAGTCAGGCAGAGACAGGGTGGGGAAACTAATACTCCAGCTCACCGACAAGGCACTTTTAGGTGCCACTGCAATTTGGTAGCGGGACGGACCGAAGTTAGATGGCTGTGGACTGTTTAAAAAAGTCTTGCAGAACATTTTCGCTCCATTCTCCTGTGTGGACTATGATAGAGGGAGATGAGCAACCTAACCCCGGTCTCCTCAGAGGCCAGTCACGTTTTGCATCCCTTCTGCCCAAATGGCAGATATGGCACGTAACTGGGAGCAGCCAGCTCAATAGCCAACCAGAAAACAGAATCCTGCCCAGCCCCTGCTTCTCAGCCTGCTGCTATGCCAGCTTCCGCTGATTTGCCTGCCCATACCAGAGACGCCACTCGCCATCCTGCCACTGCCACAGACTGCACCGCCTGAGCTGTTGATGGCCTCACCAAAGTTTCATCAGGTATCCCTGCTCACTCTAGAATTGGGAATTTTGCCAGCTCCAGTCCTACACCAGGAGTTCCTGTCAGCGCAATGCCCCCATTCTCCACCAGCCCTCACACTGGCCCTCAGTTTTGAAACGTGCGTACGACCTAAAACAGGCGTACAACGGGCGTACGACAATTCCTACGCAAAGCAAGGGCTGCAATAAAATCTCACGTCTGGTCTGACTTCGCGTACGCAAATTCTCTAGTGTGACTAGTGCTGTTCATGGTATAACCACCTGGTTCAGTGAATTGTTGAACCAGCAATCATTGATGAATCTGTCTGCATCGCAACGACCCAATATTGCAAATTACATTTCAGAATTGCGAATTAATTATATACAGCACATTGCTATTATGTGGTTTATTTTTTCCCTTTTACTTCGGGGTGGCCTAGAACATGAGGGCAGAAATTAGGCAAACAACAATTTCAATTTAAACAATCGCTTTGGCAGTCCTGTAGTCGAAGCGATGGGAGATCTGGAGGACCTCAATGCGCTCTCTACATTGGGACCTTTCAGCGAGAGATCAGGGACAGGTCTGGTATATCACAGCCAACAATAGTCAAAGTATGCCAGCAGTTTTGGCGTCTATGAAGTCCCTTTCTGGTATATTCAAACTATGATTAAAAGACAATTTTATGAGATTGCTGGGTTTCCAATTGGGGCAGAATTGGCCAATTGATTGTACTGCATCTGTAGCCACCATCCATGAATGATTACGCATTTATCAATTGCAAAAACTTTAATTCAATCAACGTTTAGATCATATGATGCCAGGATGTTTGTTCTGAATATGGTAGCCCGGTGGCCGGGTGGGACGCACGTCTCTTTATTGTTCTAAACTGCAGCATTGGAACAAGGAGGGCGCACTGCATGGCTGGAGTCATCTCCTCGGTGAGTTACTCCCTCGTACAATTATTATAATAGTTCTACATAGTTCTTTGGTGAAACGGTTGGATGTGATTCCTCTTGATGAAAAAGGTTATGCCCTGACTGAGTACCTAACACCACTAGCAAATCCCGAAACAAGCAAGAGCGCAGGTTCAACAGTACGCAAAAACGCACACAAACCACAGTGGAGTGATATATAGGTTTGCTCAAGGGCAGGTGGCTCTGTCTTGGGTAAGCGGGGTGGGTGTGGGACTGCTATACACACCAGAGCAGGCCTGCAACATAATTATGGCATGCAGGGTTCTCCACAATATTGCGCTGTCGAACGGCCATTCAATGAAGATTAGTGGCCACAACAGCCAACATTGGGGGCTCTACGAAGGAGACAGGATCTTATTCTTAGCATCTAATATAGTAAGTGCTATATTGGGTAAGAAAGCTACTTAAAAAATACAACGTGGAATGTTTAGTGAAAATAATTCATTTATTTGAAACACACTTCAGGTTCTCGTTAATCGCTTTCAATGACTATAGCAGTAACCTCAGTCAACACCGCATTTTCCTTTAACAATCAACGCCTGATTTTAAGCTTCCAAATAAAACCAAGCGGCTGGCCTGCACCTCGGACCTGGGCGTCTTTATTTTATCTCAAAAGGATTTTCTCTCTTTGCCGGATTTCTTTTATCCATGTCGTAAATGGGCGAGGCCTCTAATCTGTGCATATTTGTGGGCGTGCTATTTAAATTACGATTGTTTTCAACCGTCTAATTTATCAACAGCTGCTCATTCAAACGCTGGAATTGGAGTGATAGGAATGTTTTGTAAATCACACGTGAGTCTTGTCGTAAGATGATTTCTGCGCTCAGATCTACACTGGTTTCTACACACGTTTGATAAATGAGGGCCATTGACTCCAGCACCTCCTTCAGCGATGAAAAAGAAAAAAAAGCCCCCAATTCCCTGAGTTCTTTTTGTGGGGGGGGTATAAGGGAATGGGGCTGGTTGGCTGGAGCAACCAGGAGGCAGCAGGGACTGCTCCAGGGATCCGGAGAGGATGCGGCGGCCCCCAACTGGCTCCAGCAATGGTGGGCGGGACCACGTCAGGTCTGGGAGAAGGGAGATCCTTCAGTTCCGCGGACGGCCATAGTCCCCACGGGCTGGAAGCAGGGCTCATCTTCACCAGTCCTGCAGGAGGCTCCAACTCCACAGGACAGACCACCTGATCCTGCCAGCCTTATAGGCGATTGGATGTTGGGACTCAGGGACGCCCCTCAAAAGGCTGCCACCCAGAGGTTCAAGGTTTCACTACTGCCTCAATATGAATGTTGTGGGTACTTAATTATATCTGCTCTTCGTGGTTTACCTAATTAATTACTCCTTGGCCCTATATCCTTATAGGCCAGCTGAACACTAGGGTGTTGGTCATTATTAATGCCTCTGTATACCTGCTACCGCTTGTGTTGCTTAATGCTTATGCTAAGTTTTGTAATTTTGCATAGTAAGTTTGAGTATATATATATTCCAACTGTGCGCCTGTTTCCTGCCTCATCCTTCGCCAGCTACACAACGCACATAGAAGCTTTTCACCATGGTGTAATGTGACAAATTGTAAAGATTTTGACAGAGTATGATGATTTTATATAGGCACTGTACCGATTGACTCTTGACAGTCTTCATGTCCTTGTAATGTTTATGTTAAGGTCATGGATTTAGGTAATGTTTAGGCCTTTTTATGTTATATTAAAGCATTTATTCACTTCAAGCTACATCCTTAGTCCGTCTGCATCATTTTGTTCCTGTTCCTTTACACTAAGATGCCCTTTCAAACCAATTATATCCTCCAGTTTTTTTTGAAAAAAAGCAATGTTTCTCATCAGCCAATTGGTAACAGATGTTTTTTCTCTCCCCAGGAAATGAGTTGCTCATTTAGTGACAGAGGGTGCCAGCCTAACTTTATTAGTCATATAAAAAGCCTCTTAAGTATCCAGATACAGGCAAATGGGCACAGATTAATTCTTTCAATTTGAGGGTAAGTGGTATATAAATAATTATAGTGAGAGTTAATGTAGAGTGCTAAACCACATGCGTGCATGTAACACAAACCACTTTCTTTTTTCCGTTTCTCAAAAGATTTCCTTCAAAAGAATGGATGGGATTGGTTAGAATACAAATTATCTACGGAAACGAAAATCTGAATTGGCAAAACTGCTGCCAGTTAAAATGTAACTTTCTTGTGGGAGAAATAGGAACTTGGGAATTGCAATGTGATGTTGATACTCATGGGACTGATTGGCAACGAGAGAAGACACTTATCAACTGTCACTATGGTTTGTATACAGACAACCCCTTTAGAAAGTGTACATGGGAATTAGCTACATAACTCAGTTTTAAGCATGGAAATCAAGCATGCACACTTTCACAAACATTAAAAAATATAAATATTTTATAAATTATATTTCCTTAGTCATTCTTATCAATCGCATTTTTATAAAACAATGTAGACTTTCTGCTTAAATATATGATCCTCAATGTAACCTTTCATAGCTGTGGGAAACAGGAACTAACAGACAAGAAACAGCGAGGGAGAAGAAGACAGACAACGAGAGATTATTATTTGCATTGTGCTATTAAGGTACAACATAATTTATGAAAAAGAGTCTGTGCATATTGCAGTTGATGTTGGAAATGTCTTCACTCATTTGAAGCAAACCCACAAAAACAAACAGAAAGTGATTGCCACGTATTTCTATTTGAGAGACCAAAAACAGATTTTCATCTGGAACTCGGCCCTCATTAGCATACAAATGAATATGATGACTGATAATGAATATATGCGTATTGATGCTTCACAGCCAACCCACAAAAATCAACTTTAGAAGGATAAAAAGGAGACACATTTTGGTATAATGCCTGGTTAGGTATTACCATACAGAGTGAGATGCAAGTAAGGGAGTGATGGTTCTTTGAAATATTGGCTGGGAGACAGAGGGTGAAATGGACAGAGAAATGGAATGAGAAAATGGCAGGAAACATGAGTGAGAGAGCAGAGGACAGTCATGGTCTATTTTAGGAAACAGACTCTTTAGCAAATCACCATCCCACACAGTCTAAACCCCTACAACCTCTGGTTGTTGTGTCTTCTCATCATATTTTACCCACAAATGATGGCCATTGTGATGTCACAAGTTATTGTTAAGAAACCTTAAAATGAACAAACATAGATTCCTACACATTCTGTTCATTCTGTTCAATCAATGTATGACATTGTAGCTTCTGTAATTTTTGTAAAGTGATGATGCCCCATTATATATAGTGTCAATCTAATAAAGCATGTTCACATTGCTGGAGATGGAGGATAGAGAGTAGAGCTAAGGAATTATAGCACAGACAGACGATGGCAGGAAGCCTAGGTTTTCAAGCATCTGACCGGTAATTGAATGGTTGCTCACTTAAATTTCCAATATGGCATGGGGGAAAATCTGCTGTTTTGTCCTTAAGCAAGAAAATTAATGCTGATTTCTCCTGTACGACTCTCTGAATGAGAAAACAAGAAAATTGAAGCTGCAAGCATCATTGAAGGGTGGCAAGAAAAGCAGCAAAACAAGCCAGCTACACTCACTCACTAGATGAATATTGCATGTTGTTTGAAAATGCCTCGTGCTACGAGCAGTCCTGGTGTCCAACCCAAAAAGAGGAAACTGCACCAAAAACCTTATGACAGGCACCTAGAAACAGAAAGAAATAATATTTTATATACTAATGTGTGTGCACATAGTGTTTGTATGTGTGCATGTGAATAGAGAGCAGGGATTGGGTGTATGACATCCTCCTCTCCTCTGGACCAAAACACACAAACACACTTTAAATATTGGTCTGTCTCCTGTGTCTGCTCCCCTGTAGATTTAACCAAAGAGTAATTACATTTTACATATTATCCAGAGCAACTTCCTTTTTAAGAATGACTTACAGGGACATCCCCTGGAGCAACTTAGTATAAAATGAGGTGCGCAAGGACACAAGGTATTTTGGCCCACTCTGGAGTCGAGCAAGCAACCTTTTGGACTACAACTATATAAACATTATCTCTGAAGAAAAATGTAAATACATATTAGGGCTTCTTTTAGCTAGCTATAGCCAACATTTAGCCAAAAAATAATTAAAAGCCAATGAAACTATTGCCTGCCGGTCATTAGGATTGAATATAATGAACATATACACCAGTTGCTGCAGATATGATACAAATCTCCCATTTCACCACATCCCAAAAGATTGAGATCTGGTGACTGTGGGGCCCATTTGAGTACAGCGAAGTCATTGCCATGCTTAAGAAATCAGTTTTGAATAATGTGAGGTGCTGTATTCTGCTGGAAGTAGCCATTAGAAGATTGGGCATAAAGGGATGGGCATTAAACATTGCTCAATTGGTAGTAAGGGTCACAAAGTGTGCCAAGAAAACCAACCCCCACACCATTACACCACGACCAGCCTGAACCGTTGATACCTGGCTGGATGGATCCATGGAGTCATGTTGTTTATGCCAAATTCAGCGAAGGAATTCTTAGAGATCAGCTAGGGAGCAGTCTCAAAAAAGGGAAACCAAGTAAGGATGCCCTGATGATCACTGTGTGTGTGTGTGTGCGTGAGTTAAGAGCAGATGCTAATGGCAGGCAGATAACACTGCATGAAATACCCTTGTATTAAAGTGTGTTGGACTATGTGATGTCATCTTGACATCAGAAGTTTCAGAACTGAATAGCTAAGTATCTGCTTTAAATGTATCATATTTAATGTAATATTCGGATACCTGGTGGCACAGTGAATTCAAGCCCTTGGTTCATTATGACACATGACACTGTGTTTCTAAATTTGTACAGTCGTGTCAGTATTTCCTTCAAGAAAAGGTAATTGGCTCTTTGTGAGATGGGGCGGAGTCTCCGCTGAGGAACCTCCAATGATTTAAAATCCAATGTCTACCTGTTTATGTTAATGACAAAGCTTTGATTTTACTTTAAAAAAGTCAACATATTTCAATAAAACCGAGGTAATAGAAAAAAATCAATATGTGTTATCTTTGAAAAATGTGGGTTTACTATAAAGAGTATTTGCTGCCTAGCTAGCTACAGTAGTTTGATTATTCAAGGCTAGCTTATGTTTGGCTTACTAGCAAGTAAAAAAAATAATCTGAAATAATCTTCCAGAGAACAACATGCATTATAGAATCGTTTGCTATTTATGATGAATATAGGCAAAGAAATAGAAGGAAAAACATAAAGAAAGGACAGATAGTAGATACAAACACAAAAAAACAAAGAAAACAGAAATAGAGAAACATATACATGACCACCCGAGTCCCAAACGTCCCTTCAAAATTGAATGGAGGCAGCAGGGAAATTGTAGTATAACATGGTAGAAGCTCCATTAAAATAGCAGTGAATAAATTAACTTTTTTCAATAAAGGGCATCTTGAAAATATTTATAAACTAAACTTTTTGCTGAATAACAACTATGTTTGTGTTTTATAAAATCCAACCCTAGAAAGACTGGCAGATACGGTGTGTTTAACTTAACTTTCGGTTTCACCACCAATGTATTAAAGGAATTTCTAATATCTAAATCAAATTAAAATATAATATTTAAAAAACTTGAAATTTAATCTTTACATGCCGCAGAGCCTGAGAAAAATTCAGTCTGATATTAACCAATGTAAATCGGGGTAAAACCAGAACGGTGCTTCAACACGATTTAAACAATTTGCCTTATGGTAGCAATATAAACTATAGCTGTAAATAAACTGCTCTACTACAGGTGTCACATGATGAAGTGGTGCCATTCGTACCGCGTCAACAATCAGTGAATTTAGTTGCCACTAAATGTTGTACATTCGTTGTAAATTCTTATCCCTGTGAAGGTGCATCCTATTTTTTCTCAGTCTGTTTAGAGGATGCATTTAAATGTAATCTACATATTCTCTTGTCAAAACACCATCATGAATAAAACCATAATAATACAATTAGTTTAATAAACTATGTGTGTAATAAGGTGATTGCATTCCCCTGATTTCATGGGTTGCTCCCATGCTTACAGTATTTATTTACTTCATGGCATTCCCGGGGATTCCCTGTGTTATACGTCACAACGCTATTTGTCTCTCCCACTTTTTCGTCGACATAGGGGGAATCACGAACATACGGCTTGATATCCTGCACGCCCACTTCTCCACTTTCCCCAGTGGGTGATCATCAGGCAGTCATGGGTCCTCATTAATCAATTAAACAATGTGTTGTGTATCCCCCCAGGTCACCGGGCTACCATATTCAGAACAAACATCCTGGCATCACATATGATCGGAACGTTAATTGAATTAAAGTTTTTGCGATTGATAAAATTGTAATCATTCATGGATGGTGGCTACAGACGCACATGAGTACAATCAATCGCCCCAAACACATTTGGAATTCCAACAATCTCAAAATTGTCTTTTAATCACAGTTTGCTGAGCATCATCATATGGAAATTGAATATACTTAGCAGAGAGGGACTTCTGGCATACTTTGACTAATTATTGGCTGTGATATACTAGACCTGTCCCTGATCTCCCGCCTAAAGGTTCCGGTGGCCAAAAACCCCTACGTAGAGAGTGCATTATGATTCTCTAACAGAGCCAGATCTGCCATTGCTTCAACTTCAGGACTGTCAAAGTGCTTGTTTAAATAGGCAACTGAATAAACATTTCACCAATCATATTACAAATTGATTAACCTATTATATATATTTTTATTTTTTGACTGAAATTGTTGTATGCCTAATTAAGCCCTCATGTTTTAGGCCATCTTGAAGTGAAAGGGAAAACAATTCACCACTTAGTAACAATGTGCTGTATATAATTAATTTGTCATTCTGAAATGTAACTTGCAATATGGGGTGGTTGCGATGGACACAGATTCATCAATGATCGCTGGTACAACAATTCACTGAACCGGGTGGTTATACCATGAACACCGCTAGTCACACTGGAGAACTTGCATACACGAGGTCAGACCAGACATGAGATTTTATCACAGCCTACGCTGACATTCAAATTGATAAATTCCTTGATTTGCGTAGGAATCGGTGTACGCACATTTGATAAATAAGAGCCATTATCTTAAAATAGGCCCATTTACGATATAGAACAGGGGTATTCAACTCTGGACCTCGAAGCCAGATCCACTTCACTTTTTCATTGCAACCCTCTAATCTGAGACTTCTTTAGACCTGGGACACCAGGTGAGTCCAATTAATGTTGAGGTAGAACAGAAAACCAGCAGGCTCCGGACCCCGTAGGGTTAGAGTTGAATATCCCTGATATAGAAGGTAAATACACTGGAATATTTCCGTTAGGGCCGTTTACATATTGACAGAGTAAAAGGATTCTTCCCAGCTGCCGAGCCTGATATTGGTGCCTGCTGGCTTCTCAACCCCCGCCCTAGTGTTAGCCACCCTGCCCCTTCTCAGTGCTGGCCGTGCCTCAACCATGCTGAGGCTGGGAGCCTGTCTCAGATTCCTGGGGCCTCATGTAAACGTTGCGTACGCACGAAAAGCCTGCGTACGCTGGTTTCCACGCACACGGTGTGATGTATAAAAATTTACTTGACGTGAGAATATGCGGGCCGCCACAGAAACTTTTGAGCCAACGTGAGAATGTGCGGGCCGTACGCAAAGTCTTGTCTTGCTCTGTAATGTGACAAATTCTAACTGAAAACTGACATAACTCACCAAACATAAATAACATTTCCACTACAGTTATACGTCTATGACGTTGACTATTCTAAAAACATAATTACATCCGCTAATAAAAGTTTGATCATTGATGTGGATGACTCACATCAAAATGCCAAAACCCAAATGGGAAATGCTATTAGGGCCTACCTTAATCTGCCACCACTTCTGTTATAGCCTACTTGAGGTTGTCAAACAAACAACAAAATAATTCAGAAAATGCATGTCAACCTCTGTATATGGTTAATATTGCAGCACAGATTACTTACCACACATGAAATATACTCGTTGTGCTGTGCAACTAAAAGATTGGCATCGGAAAATGCAATTGTCTCTGTGAGCCTGACTCTGGCTCATCCATAATGCACAGGAGGCATGACGCACCGATCCACCTTCCAAGGATGAAAAGCAGTAACAAGTGGGCAAAATCACTCACGTGTGAAGCTCAATTGATCTCGTGGATTATGTGTAAATAAGCGATGAAGGTCTGGGAAATTAGGTGTAGCCTATAAAAGAGGATGTTATACTTGATGCGAAATGGCTGCTTTGGCCAGGGCTCGAAATACAAGGCATCCCGCTTTACATAGCCTAGTATAAAAATATGTTTGGGACGGTTCATAACAGACTTTGGGAGGTTTACGGGACGATGGTCAGTAAAACATAACTTGCATACAACACTGGTTACTAATGTAGCCTATATGTTTAAAAACAAGATGAAGCAGTTCATAATGAATGATGAAAAGATGAAATATAAAAAATAATTTCACTTCTCCACATCTAAAGAACACCAATATGAGATTGATATTCTCCCAACGAGACGCATTATCAAATTCTCAACTGACGCGAACAGTTCTTAGTGTTAGAGATTAATATTTAGCATAATGGTAAAACATATAGAGGGAAAGTTGCAAAATATGATTGTGACTTCGGCTGTTTTGAAATGGAACACAAAAGAAATGTAGGTTTAATGCAGGTTTGAATGGCATGTCAGGACATTTAAAAAATAATTAGCAATGATCGGATATTGACTATAGGGTAAATTCAAGGTGATATAGGCTATGTAATTATTTAGGTTATGTAAATATAACATTTTAGAAAACAATTCCAATTATGTTCAA
The DNA here is from genome assembly GCA_016801145.1 of Umbra pygmaea. NCBI lineage: Eukaryota > Metazoa > Chordata > Actinopteri > Esociformes > Umbridae > Umbra > Umbra pygmaea. The sequence goes on along the minus strand of JACXGM010003190.1, from coordinate 16,087 downwards.
ATAGGCATATTATTATTAGAATGCGAATTATACCGGGCCGGACAACAGGGGAGATGCTATAGCATTTCAATTGTCTGCAGACTGGCTAACAGTAGCTCTAGAGAAAATGGTAGTATGGTCTTCTTGGCCTGGGATTAATACATATTAATTCAAATGTGCACAATTGTTTTAGTTTATGAGATTTTTGCATTTGTGGAAAAAAGTTAAGCCGCGCGGCCTGCATCTGCATATTCATTTAGGGGAGGAGGCAAGGCGGGATCAGTGGCTCGTTCACGTGCGGTCAATCTCACGTTGATTGTGATTTATAAAGGAAAGGTGCGCAGGACCTGGCGTATGACCGGTTTTATACATGTGAATTTTTCTGTGCGTACGTACTTTTCCAGTTTTGGCCGTACGCCATCTTCTGGTATGTAAGCTGCGCAATCTTTTATACATGAGGCCCCTGGAATATTTTCTTAGTGAATGCACCTTAATTACATCAGCTGTCCCTTGATATGTAATCTGTGTTTGTTAGCATTGTCAGTTTGGCACTCCACCCACTCTCTTCAATAAACATCTCTGTGAACAACTCCTGCATTCCGCCTCCTACTACTCCTAAAACATTGTTACATGTAAACTACTGATGGAAATAAACTTATCTTCCTACACTATACAAACTATTACAATGGTGTCTGCCTATCGGTTGCAATTGTGTCAACAGTTAAAACATCATACAAGTCAAATTGTTCCTCCAATTACAGTGATTGATTTGCAATTTGAAAGATCAAAATCTATATTTTCATAAAATGTAAAATAAATGACTCTGGTGACATTGGCCCTCATTTATCAAACGTGCGTTGAAACCAGTGTAGATCTGAGCGCAGAAATGATCTTACGACGAGACTCACGTGTGATTTACAAAACATTCGTATCACTCCAATTCCAGCGTACAAATGAACGGGTGTTGATAAATCAGATGGTTGAAATCCATCGTAATTTAAATATCACGCCTACATTTATGCACGGATTAGAGGCCTCGCCCTTAGAATTTACGACATGGATAAGCGAAATCTGGCAAAGAAAATGAATTTCTCTGAGATAAAAAGAGACGCTCAGGTCTCAGGTGCAGGCCAACCGCTTATTTGTTTTATTTGGAAGCTTAAAATCAGGTGTCTATTGTTAAAGGAAAATGCGGTGTTGACTGAGGTTACTGCTATAGTCATTGAAAGCGATTAACAATAACCTGAAGTGTATTCCAAATAAATGAATTATTTTCACATCATATTCCACGTTGTATTTTTTAAGTAGCTTTCTTACCCAATATAGTAATTATTTTCACTAAATATTCCACGTTGTATTTTCTAAGTAGCTTTCTTACCCAATATAGCACTTACTGTATTAGAAGCTCAGAATAAGATCCTGTCTCCTTCGTAGAGCCCACAATGGTGGCTGTTCTTCATTGAATGGCCCCGTTCTCCAGCGCAATATCGCGGAGAACCCCCATGCCATAATTATGTTGCAGGCCTGCTCTGGTGTGTATAGCAGTCCCCCCACCCCACCTCGCTTACCCAAGACAGAGCCACCTGTACAAACCTATACATCACTCCACTGTGGTTCGTGTACGTGTGTGCGCACTGTTGAACCTGCGCTCCTGCTTGTTTCGGGATTTGCAAGCGGTGTATGTACTCAGTCAGGGCATAACCTTTTTCACCAAGAGGATTCACATCCAACCATTTTACCAAAGAAATGTAGAACTATTATATCAATTGTACGAGGGCGTAACTCACCGAGGAGATGACTCCAGCCATGCAGTGCGCCCTCCTTGTTCCAATGCTGCAGTTTAGAAAAATAGAGACGCGCGTCCCAACCGGCCACCGGGCTACCATATTTAGAACAAACATGCTGGCATCACATATGATCTGAACGTTGATTGAATTAAAGTTTTTGCGATTGATAACTGCGTAATCATTCATGGATGGTGGCTACAGACGCAGTATCAATCGCTCAATTCTCCCCAATTGGAAACCCAGCAATCTCATAAAATGGTATTTTAGTCATAGTTTGAATATACCAGGCAGAAAGGGACTTCATAGCTGCTAAAACAGCTGGCATACTTTGACTATTGTTGGCTGTCATATATATATATAACAGACCTGTCCCTGATCTCCCGCTGAAATGTCCCAATGTAGAGAGCGCTATTTAAGGTCCTCCAGATCTGCCATCGCTTCGACTACAGGACTACCAAAGCGCTTGTTTAAATAATATATATATATATATATATATATATATATATATATATATATATATATATATATTACTTGATTCAATTTGTTGTTTGCCTAATTTCTGCCCTCATGTTATAGGCCACCGCGAAGTGAAAAGGAAAAAATAAACCACTTAATAGCAATGTGCTGTATATAATTAATTTGTAATTCTGAAATGTAATTTGCAATATGGGGTAGTTGCTATGCAGACATATTCATTAATGATTGCTGGTTCAACAATTCACTGAACCGGGTGGTTATACCATGAACACCGCTAGTCACACTATAGAATTTGCGTACACGAAGTCAGACCAGACGTGAGATTTTATCGCAGCCTACGATCACGTTCAAATTGATAAATCCCTTGCTTTGCGTAGGAATAGCCGTACGCCCGTCGTTTTAGGTCGTATGCACGTTTCATAAATGAGGGCCAATAAGCCCAGATTTAGGTGGTGGGTCACATGTTACGACTACTTAATACCAGCTACGCGTCTTGAAAACAATTACATTTTACTTAGGAAATATAGGAAACCACATTAAGGAAAAAAACATTTTAACACAAAATGTAGTACTTACAGTCGTAAATCCTTCTTTTTGGTCATCAAAGGATCCCAGTAATGACATAAAGCATAGTTTTCCCAGGTAAAATCCATCTTGTTATGTGAAAATTGCAATTTCTTGACCGGACCGTTACCGAATGTATCCTAAATAAATGAAGATCTTTGTGTATTTGAACCGCAGGCCTGCACGTCTGAACTAAAGACGGATTTGAATAGTGTCAGACAGCTCAGCAATTTTGACATATTCGTCATCCTTATGAAATAGAACTCTTAAATATGCAAGATTAACAATTTTAACTGAAGATTGACAGAGATCATTTACGAAAGAAATGTGTTGTTTGTCTCACGACCCGGATATAACCGTCATCACGGTGCATTTTTTCAAAATTAATACTTTTACAAAAAATGCTACAGCTCACATGCTCAAAGCGGAATCTCCTGCCTTTCTATCAGCTAGAACAAGTCTGGCCATTTACCTCTGACCTTTGTCAATCCAAAATGTAAATACACCTCAACCCTCAATATTTAAGAAAGTAAAAGTGAGGTCTTGGCTTTCTTTGAAGAATATCTATGTGTTCACAATATTTGGGCAACTATTACTGAGGTGTGCCTCCATGAAGCAATTTACATACACATTTTAGTTAAAAGGACAACTGTAGTGGATTTTCTCTCACACTCTATAGAGGACTTCCTGAGTGACACCCATTGAACACACAAGTCAACAGGAAGCTGATAAAACTCAACATTATACTGTACATAGCAATATGACTTTTGGTGTTTTCAGTTCCATAAAGGGTGGTTTATTATACAGAATTTACAAGGTTGAACAGGTCCAGTGATCTTCCACAGGTTTAAGACTAATTGTAGTAGTAGTAGTAGTAGTAGTAGTAGAGCCTTTATTGTCACTTAGTCACAAACTACCAGCGAAATTAGCCATCAACCTGTCCATACAACAAAACATTATGACAAAGAGGGTAGACAGGACAGGAAGACAGGGATTTTAGAAAAAACAATGCAGCATTACATGAGGAAAGTTGAGGAGAAAAAAAAAGGCAGCCTCATATTATGCCCCTTCGGCGGTACAGTGTGTTAACATGAAAAAAATTACTTAATACTATTTTGTTACAGTATTCAAATGGAATTACATAGGATCCGCCTGTGTCTTTGTGTAGGACAGGATGTTGCCTAGTTGTCTGACACTAATCCAATTAGGTATATATGTTGATATGTGTGGCTTTGTTCCAGCGCCAGCCAGCGAAACAGTGACTTCCATTTCTATGCAGCAGTAAGGTTGGGCGACGCCTCTTCGGAAGGGTTTAAAGTCTTTGTTTAAGTTTAATCAGATGAGTTCTCTTTAACAAGGCTCCTGGCCCACGTCAGTGCTCCTGGCCCCCGTCATTTATTCTAACACAGAAAATGTGTTAGAATAAATGTTGGATTAATAGACTGAACCGTATAGCACATGCTTAGATCGTAGATTATACTTAGGGGTTTTGACGATGTAATATTCTTGGTATTGTAATTGTGTAATTTTTTGTCCAGTTAAAGAATTGTACTTTGATGCCCTTCATCTGAAATTTAATGTTATTTACTTTACTAAGTTCTGTCTGAGACATTCTAAGTTATTTCCCAGTAAATCTCCGGTAGAGATTTTTAACAGGAACGCAAGCTATCTTGTTACGGCCTGCTCGTAGTTTCAGCTGTTATCACGCACACTTTCAAGCAAGGTACGCACTGTGTCTGACTATCGCGGGCACCGATTAAGTTTCCCTGGTCATGGTAGCATTGCTTTTCCGTAGCTGCTTACACACACAGATAAATAATCAATATGGGGTCAGATAGTTAGATAGTAAATATCAACAACGTCTATACTATCCATTCTCTATACTCGTTAGAAAGTATTCTTCCGTGTGTCACGTCCAGCCCTGTGAGGCTGTCTATGTTCCCTTTTGTTTTCTGTTATGTCTCTTGTGATTATGTCTGGTTCTTTTGAGTTGCTCATGGTCTTTGGCCCCCCCTGGTGTTCCTTTTGTGTCTTACAGGTGTTCGGGTGGTCTGATGTCATCAGTGTGGGACGGTGTGTACATGTTGATTGGCACGGGTGTACCCTATTGTATCTGATTAGCTTTAGTATTTAGCCCTCATGTTTCTGTCATTCCCTTGTTGGTCAATGTCCCTGTTACGTGTCCCGTCGTTGGAATTTATAGTTCTGGTATTCCTGTTCGCCCCTCGTGGCAGTATTTGCTTTCATCAATAAAGTATTTTGTATTATTAGAACCTTCGCGCCTGTCTCTCACTACTCTATGCCTTGGAAGCGTGACACCGTGTATAACTCAGACTATTGCAACAGGGGAGAAAAGGAAAAAATATGAATTATTAATGCGTTAACTTGTAAGTGCACATTAATTGTATTATTTTACGCCCACTACACATACATTTCTTCAATCAATTAGGTTATTTCTTTTCACTTTTATGATTTACATTGTTTATTGGTATCCTGGTAATGTGGAAAAAATGCACTGCCCTGCCCAGCATAATATTTTTTCTAATTCTCCCCCCCTCGTATTTGAAAAAAGTTGCCTGCACCCGCAATGAAATGTATCACCGACAGGAGAAATATTGTCAAAGTAGGCCTACCTCGTCTGCTGTGTTGATCAACAGAAAAAAACAAAAGTTCTAGGTAGCTGAGCCTTTATTGTTGTTATGAACTGCAACCCAACACACATTCCCTTGATATAGTTCCACTTGCCAATTTACTGCTATAGATTTAAATCTATTACTTGAGTGTATTCGCCAGAAAAAAAACCATGGAAAAGAGGGTTGCACCCCCCTCCTTATGTCCTCAGCACCTCCAAACAAGATTTAGAAAGTGACATATGGTGATTACATTTAAAATTCATCATCATTTCATTAATCTAGGAAAATGGCAACGTTTGCATTTGAAACAAGGAATATGTATTTAGTTTCTGTATTTACCAGAGGTTACAGTTCACGGGACGTAACTGTGTAATTCAATTTAAACTGAAATAGTGTACATGCCTGCCTGTTTAAAGACGTGCTGTCTACAAGAGGTGGAAATGGAGTTAAGGGTAGACAGTTTGCCTGCAGTTCTAAAGCATTGTGAAAAAAAACGCCCTGCTAGATGCTATTCGACTTTTAGACAAATTATTTTGAACAACAATGAGTATATCTATAGCTGTAGCAATAGACAAATGTTCTTTCATTATTATACAACATGCCAGAATTGCCAAAGATATGATATCCATCATTTCACATGCACTATTTCATATACTAGTGCGTGTGAAATGATAGTGTAAAAAGGATAAATACATACATGTAGGCTTTAAATTAGTTGTGTAGGGGTATTTTTACATGTATGGAAAGACAGAGTTAAATCTAATTTGGTGTGGGGTCCACGTTGCGTAGTGAGCTAATTCGCTGCCTTGCTGGACAAGCTACGTCATAATAGTCAGTGGTTCACTACCCGTACTACCCATACAGAAATCTAATATATGGCCATATACATCTTATATCAGTATATATTGTGAAAGCATCATTACACACAATCGTATGCAAAAGGTTTAGGCACCCCTGACAATTTCCATGAATTTCTTATATAAATAATTGGGTGTTTGGATGAGCAATTTTGATCATTTTGATCTATCAAATAACTGAAGGCACAGAAATATTTCAGTAGTGAAATTAGGTTTATTGGATGAACAGAAAATGTGCAATATGCATCAAAACGAAATTAGACAGTTGCATAAATTTCGGCACTCCATCAGAAATATCACATCAATATTTAGTTAAGAATCCTTTAGCAGAAATATCAGCCTCTAGATGTTTCCTATAGCCTGTAATGAGTGTCTGGATTCTGGATGAAGGTATTTTGGACCATTCCTCCTTGCAAATCATCTTCAGTTCCGTTATGTTTGATGGTTGCTCAGCATGGACAGCCCGATTCGAATCACCCCACAGATTTTCAATGATATTCGGGTCTGAGGACTGGGATGGCCATTCCAGAACATTGTACTTGTTCCTCTGCATAAATGCCAGAGTAGATTTTGAGCAATGATTTGGTCTTTAACAAGACTCCCAGTACGGCACTGTCCACACAGCTCCACAGCATGATGGAACCTCCATCAAATTTTACCGTGGGTAGCAAGTGTTTGTCTTGGAACGCTGTTTGTTGCCACCATGCATAACGCTCTTTGTTATGACCAAAGAACTCCATCTTTGTTGCATCAGTCCACAACAACTTCTTTAAAAATGAAGCTGACTTGTCCAAATGTACATTTGCATGGCTCAATCAACTCTGTTTGTGGCATGTGAGCAGAAAAGGCTTCTTCTGCATCACTCTCCCATACAGCTTCTCCTTGTGCAAAGTGCGCTGAATTGTTGAACGATGCACAGTGACACCATCTGCAGGAAGATGATGTTGTAGGTCTTTGGAGGTGTTCTGTGGGTTGTTTTTCAAGTGGAAATATGTAAATGCTAAAAAGTAAAGGGCCCCAAATTGAAAGTTTGAGGAACACCCGTACGGACAGACCCGATCTCTGACCTGAAACCACTCATACAGACAAACTGTTGGCGTTCAGAGAGATAAGCTTGAAACCAAGTTAAAACAATCTCAGCAACAACACCAAAGACTGTTTCCAAAACGGTTTAGTAAAATATTGTGATTGACAGTATCAAAAGCAGCACTAAGATCAAGAAGGATGAGAATAGAAAGAGAACCAGAATCTGAGGCTATTAACAGATCATTGGTAACATGAACCAAGGCTGTCTCAGTACTCAGACACTTTTGTCTAGGACAGGGCCATGCACAGACATTTTCAGTGGCATGTTATTGCTTTCATTATTTAGTAGGCCTACAACATGACTATATTAAGAACATGTAAGTCCTTTAATGATTACTTGTAATATGCTCTATTCGTCTATTTGTTTGTTATGCTACAGTACATAGGCTATTGTATTCAGTTAATATGTTTCACTGTATATGTCATTGAGAAGTGGAGAAAGTATCACAATCTGATGAGAAGAATTCTGCAAAACTATTTGAATCTGAATTTAAATGCCCTTTCCTTGGCTGACATGTACTTGGCTGATTTGATCTGGGCCCGGTTTCCCAAAGCACTAAGATGATTGTAAGATGCACACAAGTGTTTCATTGTTTTATCAGTGCGTTTCACGAAAGCATTGTTTTTGAAGTGCCACGTAACATTGCTGGTAAATGAACAAGTGTTTCAGACCAGTCATTATTTCATCGTTACAGGCATTGAACTGTTTTGGGAAATAGCGCCTCCCTCAACATGTAAGAAGTGATCGCAAAGAGTCATCATAAAATGAAGAAAACTAATACAATTTGTAGTTAGACAAATTTATTCAGACAAATTATGCAAACAAATGAAATAATAAGAGAATTATTAAAGGTAAATGTAACTGAATGCATTTGGTAAACTGAGGAGTAAGAAAAACGTACTTACAACAACACATAATTAAGAAATAATAGTCTTGCCATTAAGTGTCTTAGGATCTATGTAGTGCTTTTGATAGACCCAAATACACACAAAGGCTTTCATGGCGTAGTTCCATTCCAAATGGCCGTAAAGTGGGACTTACGATGCACTACAAAGAGCAAAATAAGTGGTGGTTTGGGAATTAGGCTTTAGTCCGTCGTAACAAAGACCATCTTAAGGCTACGTCCTGTACATTGCTGGACTGGGCTGAGCTGGGGTCAGCTTGCCTTTTTAACTGTCCTCTATGGTGCAAAATAGTATTTTAATTACTTGTTCATTATTATAGTAAAACCTTTGGCTATATTAAATACATTTTCATGAAGACATTTGTGAATAATCAGCATTCACTAAGCCGATATTCACACAGCTTACCCTTGAAAAAACTCAATGAGCTTTCATTTTACTCTTCCTCTCCATGATGCACGATTCTAGGTTCAGAAAAATTATATTAGCTTCCTAGCTAGTATACCACTGTAACAAGCTCTGCTTTCTGTGGTGCTGAACTGCTGAGACAAACGTGAGGAGACTAGTGAAAGAAAACTGTTTTATTTACGAAAAAACTATTGAAAACAAAACTGCAATGAGGGTTTAAACGAGACAGCTACAAACACTAAAGACTGGACCTAAATACACTTGATGATTAACAAATAGTTGCAGCTCTACAAATTAATGAAAGAGATCTATTGGTAAAACTTAAACATGATTTTGTCATATGACCGGAGAAGCAAGAAAAAGAGGCAATAAGACAGGGGATAATCAAAAGCACACACTGGGGAGAAACTATAATAACATCACATATAAGGGAGCAATGAAAAGAACATGTCAGGTCTCTTTTAGGGAGACCGTGACATTACACCCTCCCAGGGCCCGGCTACTGACGGGCAGACCCTCCATTCCAGTCCGGTGGGTGACCTTGGCACCAACGGCAAACATCTAGAAGGGAGAGGGCAGCAGAGCCTCGACTTGGGGGAGCATTGTGATGGCCGATGTCTGCTGGCGACCACCTTGGTGTAGTTGGAGTCTTGTTGCCAATACCTCGCTGGTTGTCTCCGCCGCTGATGTCTCGCTGAGGGTCTCCACCGCTGACGTCTCGCTGGGGGTCTCCGCTGCTGACGCCTCCCTGAAGGTCTTGGCTGCTGGTGGTGGTGGACCCCCAAGGTGCATTGCAGCAACAGGAGAATGAGTGGTGGTCTCTCCTGCAGCTGGTGTGTTGCTAGGGGTCGCAGGGGCCAGCACACCTGGCTGCAGTATAAAGGGCCAAGCCATGTCACTCGCTGCAGGCTGCAGTGATGCACACATTTCTGAGAGCTGGGGTGTGGCATTCACTGTGCGAGGAGTTGGTGCTCCATCTCCTCCTCAGATACAGGCGTCTGTTCCCCTGGGGGATTTGATTTGGAACGTGACCTGCTGAGATTTCCTCTCTTGGCATGAGAACAATTTAAACATAATGCCTATGGGGGGGGGGGTGTCCGCATGGTGTAGTGGGCTAAATCACTGCATTGCAGGACATTCTACGTCATGAAAGTCATTGTAATAAATTTATAAATAAATAAATTGCCTCACAAACATGGAAGTCAAATCTCTGAAAAGCAATAACAGTGAATACTGTACTTCTATGCAAAATAGTTTTTTTCAAATTGTACAAAAATAGTGCTCAGAGAAAAAAAATATTTTGTCAACTCTGAATGTTAATCAAAACGTCACACCAAAATCAGACCTCATGCAAAGAAACAAGCTGTCGTCTGCTTCACCATTCTCTTTTTCTACTCCCTTCTTCTTATCCTCCACAGAGGGCAATCCTACATTCAATCTTCTGTCAGTCTCTCTGTCATTAAAAGCAGCATCATTTGTCATCTTAGTGCAAACATGACAGATGTCTCATCTCGCATATTGATTGGCATTGGGTGGCTAGACGAGTGAGTATTGCCTCCGTTTGGGACTTGAGAGATGTCACTGTTTTTTTTTTTACTTTCATTTTCTGTTTCTAATTTTTTTTCTTCCCCACTCTCAAGCTGCATCACTCAATCTGTGAATCATACACAGGTCAATTTGGTCAATGAACTTTACTGACCCCAACACGCAATCACAAAGAAATGATACTTGCAAAGAGAGTATACGTTGGATGGAGCAGGTGAAGACAGATTGAGAAAAAGTAACAAGGCGTGAAAAAAAAGAGTGCGTTATGGTAATCCTAAATTCAGAAAAGACAAAAGACATTGAAGCTGATCATGCATATAAAACATTGTCTGAAAGGGATCACATTTTGAATTGAAATGCTGGAGTGTGTTTGCTTCAATCTCAAGGCCTTTTTAGAACTTACCCATCATTATCAAGGACAAATGGGCAATTTATTTTGTTATTGGACGTGTAGGCCTTTTTCTGTTTAAAATCATTGCTTTTAGCGCTGTGTTTCGTGCACTTTTGTGGCAGTCCATTTAGAGGAAACCACCACCTCCACTGCCCTTCTGTTCTCGAGCTTTTTGATTGAGCGAATGGATTGTGACAACACAGTGATCAGCTGAATACCAATCAGAGGAGTTGATCCAGTGGATGGTAGATTTCCTTGTGTGTGTGAGAAGGTGCATGCATGTTTGCATATGTGTATCTGTCAAGGTGTTTAGGTGTTGTGTATTTCGCTGTTGCGTATATGCAGTGGGTTGCTAAGTGGGAGGCTGAAAGCATCTGTTTGTGTGTGCTCGTAGGTGCTTGTGTATCTGCAGCATACCTTATTTTCCTCTGTGAGAGGGTTTTTTGTTGACTAACTTGTCAAAATGATAGTCTCTGTATGGCTTTGGTGCTTTTGGGGGGAATTGGAGAATTTTTCACATACACAAATGGTATGTCGGAACTGAATTCTCTTTTCACATATTTGCAAGTACCAATCACTGTTTTCTACTTTTTCAACATTCATACAAAATGATGTGGATGGGAATAAGAAACCTATCCACATCATTTGTGAGGGAGCAGGACCCCCAGAACATAGACTGTAAACAAGTAGTGATTACACAGACCTTTAGATTGGGCATAGTATAGAGTGAGGGAGAAAGAGAAGAGGGAAAGATGGAGACAAGGAGAATGTTGGGTTTTAAATGTATAGGGATCCCGTGGTGCTGATTTGATAGCAGAAATAGCATGTGAGATGGATTTGTCCACAGGTGAGCTATAGGTAGCATGGCCAGACTTTGATTTCTACTTGGGCTTTCTATCTCAGGAGTACCACTGACTCAAATGAGTACAGCTGTCTAAGACAATATCTCCCATCCTTTTCATCCACGTTCTTTGCTCATTTGCATTAAATAAATATACACAATTTGAAAGACAACATAATTATCCTCTTCCTGAGGCAAAATTAGCTATTGAAAACAAATGCAATCATGATTTTTTTCACCCACAACACCAGCGCCCACACCCAATACTCACATTTTAGTTTTTTTTGCCTATCTTTTTAGCCAGAGTGATTCAAAGTATGTACAGTGACATCCCGCTGGATCAACTTAGGGTAACGTGCCTTGCCCAAGAACACAACGACATTTGCCACAGTTGGGAATCAAACTGGCAACCTTCCGACTACAGGTCTGATTCCCTAACCACCGAGAAATCTGATGCCCTTATTGAATGGTAATATCTAACCAAACACATTTGAGCCGGAATACATTAGAGTTGTTTGTGAGTATACCGGTAATTGGATGAGTGCGAATTAAGTCTTACAGTATACTGCTTAATCTGTACAATTTGGAGCTGGTGCATCCAGAAAATATTCACAGTGCTTCACTTTTTCCACATTTTGTTATGTAACACTCTTACTTCGAAATTCTACAAAACAATACCCCATAATGACAGTGTGAAAGTGTCCAGCGAAATTTATTAAAAATGAAAAACAAAAAAGTAAGTATTCACAGCCATGACACTCAAAATTGAGCTCAGGTGCATCCTGTTTTCACTGATCATCCTTAAGGTGATTCCACACCCTGATTGGGCTCCACGTGGTAAATTCAGTTGATTGGACAGGACTTCCAAAGGCACACATCTGTCTATATAAGGTCCCACAGTTAACAGTGCATGTCAGAGCACAAACCAAGCCATGGAGTTCAAGGAATTGACCTATCGACGGCCCCTCCCCCAAAACTGCCATTGTCCAATCACACATCATAGCAACCATTACAATGTTAGCAGGTCCGACAAACATTGACTCCAAGGAGGACGGTAAAGCGGTGCGCCAACGGTGTTTGTAAATCGGACACTAGATAACGCGAGAGATTGTCTGTAGGAGTTGTGTTCTTTCCCTTCCCAAAGCCGATAACACAACATGAGCGGTGCCTACAATGGATAAAACACAGTGTGGACGGCTCCACTCCCAGTTAAATGTGTCTAACACTACGAAGCATAAATACGTCTGCTCAAAGGTAAGGCTAACAGCTAACTAGTCACCGTGCTCTAGATCTACTAACTAGAGGCAAGAACTCAACTGGGACCAAAGTTATGATTACCATGGATATCATTGCCAGAATGTTAACCTACTCTCTAAGCTAAATTTAACGAGCCCTTTAGCTTTAAGGGGCGTCAGATGGCTCAGTGGGTAGCGAGTCAGAAGGTTGCCAGTTCGATTCCCGCCTGAGCCAAATGTCGTTGTGTCTTTGGGCAAGACACTTTACCCTAATTGCTCCCAGGTCGTTGCTGTAAATAAGAAATTGTTCTTAGTCAACTTACCTGGTTAAATAAAGGTTAAATTAAAATTAAATTAAATTAAATTTAAATTTAAATTTAACCAACATTAGTTAACATGTTAGCTAACGCTAGGTTTGCTACTGTTGTGTTGGGTCTTTGAGCTCCCCAACTTTATTTTTCGTCAGTTTACAACTAAGTTGAACATAGCGCCCCAACAAGCAACTTTAATTTTGTTTTTATCTTTCATGTAGCATTTTATGAACGGATAACCTACCCAAGAGCATGACTGGTCCACAAGGCTGTGCTGATTCCGTTTGAGGTACAGGTCATGGTGTTTCTCAGATTTAGCTTGAGACCGGTATGCATTAGCCTCGGTATTAGTCGTGTCTCCTTCATTGCGTATTTTAACATTTTGAATATATACCTCCACTACATACTGTAACCCCTTTTGCCTCAATCTTGAGGATATCGCGGAGGTAATGCTCCAAAAAAGGTACCTGACACGCACGCTATACCTTTTCCGTTTCTGTTGCACTGGTCGGGTGTTTGACCATTTGTTTGTCGGACGTAGCAACATTAACTAAGGGGGGCGGGGCTCGGCGAAAGGCTAATTGTCTGTTGACCTCCGAGACATGATTGTATCGAGGCACAGATCTGGGGAAGGGTACAGAAAAGAAGTTATACGAGGAGGCAGATGAGCAGGATGTACATATTATATAGCTAATCAATCTACTGGGTTTGCAGGAAATAAAAGACAGGAATCTATCTGTTTTCCTGAATGATCAGTTAGAAAGGAATGTGTATGTTTTATTGTATGATCAGCTACAACATTCCTTGTGTGGGGGTTTTCAGCATACATTATGGGCATACCTACAATATATCTCAGAATTTGCAATTTTGGGCAGATGCATTCAGGTCATATAGGCTACATAACCAATGTGCTAGAGATCATTTACACTTTGCTTAAAAAACTAATAATTTAATCAAAATCGGTACAGTCTTTAGATTAGAAAGGTTCCATAATTATGTAAAGCATCACAGTACAATAGAAAAATACTTGGCAAAAAGAAACCCGATATGGTTAGGGCTAAGCAATATATGGAGATGCATAGATATAATTGAATGGATGGGGAAAATAACAATTAAAGCAGTTCTGGTATAAGGCAAGTATGTTTAGATACAGCACAGTTATAAATACACAGGGTTGCCAACTTTGGGAGTTTCAGTGCGCGCGCATGCGCGTGCTTGCGCGCGGAGAACACTTTTGTTAACCCTAATTTTAGAATGTCAGTCCTTGTTTACTTAGTATAAACCGTGATTTATGCAATAAATATTAGATTAACAGCTAATAGAATGGAAACGCTTATTTTTTTAATTCTGAAAGCGTCAGAGTCACGCCAGATGCGTGAGAGTTGGCAACCCTGGCAGTGTGCTCCGACTCCCAACCATGTTCCGAATCTAGCACTCTGAACTTTTCACAAGCAACTGATGTAGAGGTGCAAAGTTTTTAGCGAATCAACGATCAGAGAATCATGCAGTTAAAACGTTTTAGGCAGATGTTACAGCTGTGGGACTACTCTGCTGTCCTTAATACGCAGTGGTCTAGTCATCAACAGAATATTAACGGATTGAAAGGGGAGAAGATTTGATTTTGGCGTGACATTTCTTGCGTGTGCGTGAGAGCGTGAGATTGATGCTGAAAGCGTGAGTGTCACGCCAGATGCGTGAGAGTTGGCAACCCTGAATACATAATGGGATGGATATTCAATAATTGAATTGGGTGAAAATGGTTAGGATGGGGGTAGTAAAGATAGGAAAATGTGGTGTGTAGCACTAGGTAAGAAAATAAAGAAATAAAAATGAAAAAAGTAGATGGAAGTGATGCAAGTACATTGATTAAACCAAATATTCAAATTGTAGCATTAAAGCTGATCCTACCCCAAACAAAAAAGAAAAAAATTGTGCAGTTGTGCTTTCATGTTACTTATTACAAAACGTTGGAAACAAGTCATTGTTTGTATAACTGTCAAACTAAACATTTATTAGTTTCATAAATAATCCATGGTATTTTCAGGAACATCTTATTTAATTTCTAAACAAGGTGATATAAAGATAATAATGACGTAATCAAACTACAGCGCAAGTGACAACTTTTGAATCAATCTTGCAGTTCTCAAATCTCAATCTCGTTCTCGGGTCAAGAATCATTTGCAACGGTTTTCGGATCACCAGTACACTGAACCGAAAACTGTTAATTTTGGACATGTTCGATTTGAGAACCGATGAGCTGATGATACTGAGCATGCGGCGAACACTGACTGACTGCCACAGTCTGAGCATGCGGCAAACCATATTTATTTAATTACAAATAAATCGTAATGGATTATACATAGTAAGTGAATGGTTTCTGCGCTGACGAAGACAAAACTTATTTGTAATAAATAAATAAAAGATTATGATGATGTTTTAAACTGACTGATGTTATGATTACTGACATTATGCATTTGAATGTGTAAAGGAGTTTATTCGTCCCATTTTTTATATGAACCGTCTGAAATAACTGGTTTACGGAAAAGAACCAAACTTCCCATCACTAATGGCCAGGCCAGATCTGACCGAGTGTATATAGACTCGGGAGTTACACTAAGGGTGATGAATGTCCATGGGCGGCTCTGGCCTACAAACACTCCCAATGCATTTCCCCTCCCCTGGGAAGAAAATAAAATAAGGATTAACAATATAATTAGCACTGATAAATGTAAAAATCAATACAACAACTGTATGTTTATACAGACGAGATACAGCAACAAACCAACCTCTCTCCCACTCAAACCCACACAGTATACAAAGCACACAACTAATCCCCAAACCATACACCAAACAGTCACCTCTGTGAACTCTCAAACAATGGGGCTTTTAAGGAGCCTCAAACAGGCAGCAGCTGACAGCGCTAACGAGAGGGCATGACTGAGGTGGAAGAAGCACTGTCATCTCTGATCAGCTGCTGATGGTCACCACCTGTAGGAACAATCAAAAAAAGGGAAAGACACCAGAGAGGGGAGGAGAGAAGGGGGAGGGAGGAGAGAGAGGGGGGAGGGAG
>JACXGM010003189.1:5252-43041 GCA_016801145.1 Umbra pygmaea | reverse complement strand
TTTTTGCAAACAGGTACAGAACACCAAACGGGCATGATGAATAGAAATAAGACTACAATTTCAAAAACAAATATGTATAACTTTCTAGCGTCAAGCTCTACTGTTGAATTGCCCATGTTCTGTTACGGTGTGTTCAAACGGGGACGGGCACTAAATTCGCTTAGAATTCTGGGAGTTGTGGTAACTCAAGTTTAAACAGATTCAGAAGCACCCCAGTGGATGTGAAAGGAACTGAAATATACTATCGGCTTTTCTCTGATATATTGAACAACAACAGACGTGTATATGACATAAATCATCTATGGTAACGTTTGTAAATGGTATACTTTGAAACTGATTTACTGTGGAACACTCCTTTAAGTAGCCAAAGAATATCCAAGGACCACAGTTGGAGAATTGCAAACATTAGTTCGGTGTTTGGATCATAAAGACTCCAAAATGATGATCAAACACAACGTACATAACCACATGTTTTTCTATTAGATAAAAAGCCTTTGCTGTCAACAAGCAAACTCAAGCTGCTATAGTTTGACACTATGGGCCCTATTTTTACGATCTGAAAGGCAATTATCAAATGCGAAACGCAAGTGACATTGTGGACGGGTTAAATGACACTTGCACCCGAAGCAAATCTAAAATGGGTAGGTCTGAAGTAGCTACAATAGTTATAGGTGTGGTTTGGGCGTAATGTGCAATAAAACAATCAGAGTGTCATCTCACACTCCCTTTAAGAGCAGGCGTGCTTGTTCCATGACGGATTGCTATTATAACGGCGGATTGCTATTGATTTGTCTTTTTTACAAAATTTTAATAAAAAAATGTCACAAAGACATACTTTCCGATGTTTTGGGCTCACTCTCACGGAATCATGAGGTTATGAATGCATGGTGACCTTTTTGCAATGTAGCCTTTTAAACTTTTCTTACCTCACTCTTCTGTCAAATAACCTCTTCTCTCCCATTGTGCTGCTGAGGCATTTGGGTTAAGTGGCAACGAGACGTGCATTTCAACATCACCTCTCCTTAATTCCTCTAATATTTCCTCATTTATGTCATCAACACATCCATGACTCATGGAAATGTTGTGTAAAACACAACAAGCCACAAAGATTGCTGCAACTTTGTGAGTACTGTAAAGTGCATCCTGTCCTATCCAAACATCTGAAGCGCATTTTCAGTGTGCTGAATGTTCATTCAATTAGGCTACATTAACCTCTTCATCCCTAGGTGTTTTTTTCACACTGCTGTACACACTGCTGTAGAGATGATGCACAGAGCCAAGTACTTTACCAAGCTGGATCTACGCAGTGCCTATAACCTGGTGTGCATTAGGGAGGGGATAAGTAGAAAACGGCTTTCAGCACTACATCAGGTCATTATGAATATCTTGTAATGCCATACGGTCTATCAAATGCCCCTTCCATATTCCAAGCATTTGTTAATGACAAATTCTGAGATTTGCTCTGTTGGACTGTCATAGTATACACTCACCTAAAGGATTATTAGGAGCACCTGTTCAATTTCTCCTTAATGCATTGATCTACTCAACCAATCACATGGCAGTTGCTTCAATACATTTAGGGGTGTGGTCCTGGTCAAGACAATCTCCTGAACTTCAAACTGAATGTCAGAATGGGAAAGAAAGGTGATTTAAGCAATTTTGAGCTTGGCATGGTTGTTGGTGCCAGACAGGCCGGTCTGAGTATTTCACAATCTGCTCAGTTACTGGGATTTTCATGCACAACCATTTCTAGGGTTTACAAAGAATGGTGTGAAAAGGGAAAAACATCCAGTATGCAGCAGTCCTGTGGGCAAAAATGCCTTGTTGATGCTAGAGGTCAGAGGAGGATAGGCCGACTGCTTCAAGCTGATAGAAGGGCTGAAATAACCACTTTTTACAACCGAGGTATGCAGCAAAGCATTTGTAAAGCCACAACATGCACAACCTTGAGGCGAATGGGCTACAACAGCAGAAGACCCCACCGGGTACCATTTATCTCCACTACAAATGGCAAAAAAGGGGCTACAATTTGAAAGAGCACAGTTGAAGACTGGAAAAATGTTGCCTGAAAAATGGTCTGATAAGTCTCGATTTCTGTTGAAACATTCAGATGGTAGAGTCAGAATTTGGCGTAAACAGAATGAGAACATCCATCACGCCTTGTTACCACTGTGTAGGCTGGTGGTGGTGGTGTAATGGTTTGGGGGATGTTTTCTTGGCACACTTTAGGCCCCTTAGTTCTAATTGGGCATTGTTTAAATGCCACGGCCTACCTGAGCATTGTTTCTGACCATGTCCATCCCCTATGGCCACCATGTAATCATCCTCTGACGGCTACTTCCAGCAGGATAATGTACAATGTCACAAAGCTCAAATCATTTCAAATTGGTTTCTTGAACATGACAATAAGTTCACTGTACTAAAATGGCCCCCACAGTCACCAGATCTCAACCCAATAGAGGATCTTTGGGATTTGGTGGAACGGGAGCTTTGTGCCCTGGATGTGCATCCCACAAATCTCCATCAACTGCAAGATGCTATCCTATCAATATGGGCCAACATTTCTAAAAAATGTTTTCAGCACCTTGTTGAATCAATGCCACATAGAATTAAAGCGGTTCTGAAGGCAAAAGGGGGTCAAACACAGTAATAGTATGGTGTTCCTAATAATCCTTTAGGTGAGTGTATATTGATGATATACTAACCTTTTCTACCTCATATGATTCCCATGTTCAACACGTCTGAGAGGTGTTAACCAGGCTGCTGCACCACCAGTTATACGCCAAGGCTGAGAAATGTATTTTCCACTGACCCTCCGTCTCTTTCCTGGGCTACAAGATCATGTATACAGGCATCGAGATGAAGGTCGATAAGGTGGAAGTTGTAAGGTCCTGGCCCATTCCTGTCACTGTGAAGGAACTTCAGAGATTTATGGGAGTGGCCAATTATTATCAGCATTTTATACGAGCCCTCAGCACAGTGGCTGTGCCATTGACTGCCCTGTTAAAGGGGGGACCTTGTCACCTACCCTGGAACCCAGAGGCTGAGGGGGCATTACAGGCCCTTAAAGACAGTTTAACAACAGCGCCAATCCTAAAACACCCTGACCCAGACCTCCCCTTCATAGTGGAGGTTGACACATCCGACATCAGCATTGGCGCCTTCCTGTCTCAGAGACAAGGTAACCCCTCCAAGATGTACCCATGTGCCTTTTTCTCCAGGAAACTGAGCCAGGCTGAGCGGAACTACGATGTGGGTGATCGGGAGCTCCTGGCGATAGTGGAAGCCCTGAAAAGATGGAGGCAATGGCTGGAGGGGGCCAAACATCTTTTCCTGGTGTGGAAGAATCATCGGATCCTGAAGGCGGCGAGGAGGCTTAACTCTAGAGAAGCAAGGTGGGCGTTGTTTTTTACACGCTTTGATTTGCACATCTCCTATCACCCAGGTAACAAAAACACGAAGGCAGACACTTTATCACGCATCTATGATGGAGAGGAACGATAATGAAAACCCATGTGATTCCAACCGCACGCATCGTCGCTCCCATTCGGTGGGAGGTAGATGAAGAAATCTCCCAGGCGCAGGTAAACAACCCCTCCACCTAAATGTCCGCAAGGACTTTGTATGTAACCAATGACTACAGGGATCGACTACTGTTATGGGCGCATACCACTCCTACCTCCAGCCATCCAGGTATTACGCGCACCATACAAATCTTACAGACCAAATACTGGTGGCCCAACATGTCACAGGATGTTCAGCGATACATCACCTCATGTTCTACATGTGTGCAAAGTACCAGCCCCAGACACCTTCCCTTTGGTAAGCTCCTACCCCTTCCTATTCCACAGAGAATATGGTCCCACCTGTCGGTGGATTTCATCACCGATTTACCTGTTTCGAAAGGATGCACTCCTGTTTTGGTTGCCGTAGATAGTTTTTATAAATCCTGTAGATTGATCTCTTTACCAGGACTGCCCACTACACTGCAAACTGCGGAGGCATTGTTTAACTTCGTCTTCCGGATCTACGGCCTGCCTGAGGACATCGTGACGGACAGGGGACCCCAACAGGGGTCTGGAGTTCGAGTTGGGCGTGACAGCCAGCCTGACATCCGGTTATCACCCTCAATCTAATGGTCAGGTGGAGAAGGCAGACCAGGAGACTGGCAGGTTCCTCAGGTCATATTGCAGGGATCAACCTGGGGATTGGGCAGACATACACCTGTGGGCCGAGTATGCCCAAAACTCCCTCCGACCTCACTAACGCCCTTTGCACATGTCTTCCCTTGCACCGTGGCACCCCTGCACCTCTCAAATACCCGCTGTCGACGAGTGGTTCAAAAGGGCTGTAGCACTGTGGGCTGAGGCTCACACATGTCTCCGTTGCGCAGTCAGACGCGACCAACTTCACGCTGATAAATGCCACAGCGACGCTCCATCGTTCTGCCCTGGGGACCTGGTCTGGGTGTCGACACAGGACAGGAATCTCAGAAAATCGAGAATCTCCCCATATTTCCATGTCTCCCTTCTCAGGCCGGCAGTGCCTGGTCCCCTGAATGGGAATGACCCCTTTGGACCTCGAGGGGGAGACTGCATACGCGGTCTGGAGCCTGCTGGATTCGCGGAGATGGAACGGCCATTTACAATACCTGGTGGACTGGGAGGGATATGGTCCCAAAGATCGTCCTTATGTAAGGACTTTTACCATCGACGTCCTGGTTGTCCTGGTCCCCAGCCCCACGGCCTTCCTCGCTCTTGTCCATTGTTAGCGACGGGAGCCGCTTCTCAGAGAGGGGGTACTACAACGACCACCCCGAGTACTTGACCTGTCCAGCGCTCCTCCTCCCCGGAATACTAGGGGGGGCTTCATTGTGGATGCTTAAGTTATCCTTCTATTAGTGTTATTCAGAGGTGCCTCGTCTTATGAACCTGGCAGTTCTTTGTTTTATTATTGCTCCAGGCTGTTGTATAGAGTGCTTTCGTTAATAACAGTTTATTGTTTCCTTTTGTTATATTGTCCCAGCTCTCAGGTGACTTTTTTCCTATGGAAAGGCAGTTGTCTACCATTATCTATGGAACGCTTACCTGACTACGCACACAGGTGCATTAGATCTTGTCTAATCACTCCTGTATTAAAGATTGCTTAGAGACACACTTAGTGTTGATTATTTTCCTGTAACCTCCGTACCGTTTGTGAAGTCTGCCTGCCTCCTAAAGGTTGTACTTTGGCATGGAATCCTTTGCTGGAATAAATCCTCAGTTTATCACACTTGTCTCTGTTTTCCTCAAAACATTACACCAGTCCACAAACTAATTTTGCTATCCACAAATAAGGATTGTTCCACAAACTCAGTTATCCATTAATATTGATTATATCACACAAAAATACATCTTCAAGTAATGTAAATTGTTTGCAGATTGTAAGTTGTATTTGCGGATAACGTTTCTTATTTAGAGATCATAAAGTATTTGTTTGCAAATACTCAATTTCTTTTCCTATTTACATATCATGAGGTGTTTGTTTGTAGACTGTGGTAATTTGCAAATTTTATAAAAATGTTTTAAACAATAAGGAACCAATCTGCACACAATATAGGATCCACAAATACAAAATGTACAAATTGTGTTTTTGTGGATCTTGAATTATTTTTGTGGATCATGTTTCATATTTGAAGATCATGACACATTTTTTTGTGAATAGTGAATTATATTTGTAGTTTGTCTTTGTAACATCCAGCCCAGGGTGGGCTGGAGTGGACTCCTTATTTGAGAGTATTGGACTCATGTCAATCATGTATATTTCTGTTCATTCTATATCATTTTCCTTTATCATATATGGCCAGTGCTTATGTACTGTGGATTTGGTTATATTGAATGTAGTGTTGAGTTATGTGTGCTGTGTGGCGCCTTCCTCTCTTTCACCTGGTACTGATTGGGGACTGAGTTGGTCTAATCACCTAAACGCTTTCAGCTGGTTAGCTCAGTCCCTATATTAATCCAGGTAAACGAGAGGTCTGGGACGATATTGTGACCCATAGTAAATGTTTCCAATTGAGGTGTATCATTTCTAGCTAGTAGCCACGGTCCTTACGCTAAATTCGATTCCACCGAAGCGACTCGCAGTGCGCAATACCCATAGTTTGCATTAAATTCTGGACTTTGGTCAAATTTGATACAGAAGCAACCGAACTGTACTCTTGGCTGTTTAAAAAAAAGCAGGAATAGCACTATATATGAGCTAGTGTTAAAGGTTTTCATTTTATTTAAATTTTTCTCCCTACCAATTCCCCCAAATCCTACCTGTTTTCGGTAGCTCCGCAACTCCTTGGCCAGATCTGTGGGATGGCGACTGGGACGCACTATTCATCCAACCAGGTGTCACACAAAAAAGTTGTCAACTACTGTAACCACATTTTTGAGATGGCAAGTTGTGGAAATTGCTTGAGTGCAACCAAAATTAGTAGTTTCTCAAAAATACAGGGGCCTAGTTATTAATATTATTATTTTATTATTAGTGCATCAAAATATTAAAATCAGAAATGTTATTCTTCTTATTTTCTTTCATTCACTTTTAGACACTTTCTGGAACGCCATATTTTTTTTCTTTCAGATTGACTTTACAGTTCGCTTGTCATCAACTTTATTGTAGTTGACAAAGTTTAGCTTTATAGCTAGCTAACTAGGTGATCTTTTCGCAAATTTCTTCCAAAATCATTGATATGTGGAAAGTTTCCATTTTATGATCAAAAGTACCATTGCAGAGAAATTGATGTTCAAAGTGCCAGGTGTTTCCATTATTTTGTCCATCTTAGTTCAGAATCGTCAACCGGTTTTTATTTATGTATTATGTGAGAACAGAAAATTTATTAATTCACATAATTTTCGAACTCATTCTGAAACGCCATATTGCAAGCTTTTTTTCAGTTGGAGCTTATCTTACACCCAGCGCAATTGACTTTTTACACAAACGCATGTATCATTCCTATCTTACACCCGACGCATATGGGACTTTTCCCTCCACAGACGCGCGTCGGTAAATTAGGGAATGAACTTGCGTTCGTTGGGCGGTTCAGCGAAAAGAAGAGGCGTGTTCCGGCACAAACGTTCACTGGTGCTATCATGCGCGCATACACTTTGCTCCTCTCATCTACACAAATGCAGCAGTTCTTTATTATTGCAATACATAATTAGAAGGAAAAATATTACCACACGATGAAGTCATTGTGGTGTCCGAAAATGTGAAAAATAGATATACATCTAGTGTACACATTTACTCAAATTATTCATAATGAATTATTTGCACTGATATACATCAACCTCAAGGGAACCCATTCAATCAACAAGTATACACACGTAATTTGCGATGCTAATAGTAAAATCACCCATGTCTTTACTCAGAATTACTCAGGTTCAAGCCACGCCTCATTTATGGCAACTTAGCCATGAGGAATCCCGGATGGGTGGCTGTGAAGGGGACAACAGCTATCCGTTAAAGACATGGTTAATGATGACACAATGTATGATGCCAGCAAGTGCGTAAAATGCAGTTTAATCAAAAACACACACAAACACGCAGTGTAGCCTAATTGAACGAACATTGGGCACACTGAAAATGCGCGTCAAGTGTTTTGATAGAACAGGTACACAACTCAAGTCGCAGCATTTTTTGTGGCTTTTTGAATTTTACGCAACATTTCCATGAATCATGGATGCGTTGATGACAATAATTAGGAACTATTAGAGGACTTCGGGAGAAGTGATGTTTAAATCCGTGCCAGCCACTTAAATGCCCAGAATTGCAGAACGGGAGTGGAAAGCTTATCTGACTGAGGAGTAATCTCGGTCTAATGTTAGACTACATTGCAAAAACATTACCATGCATTCATAACCTCGTGATTCAGTGAGAGTGAGTCCAAAACATCGGAAAGTAGGATATGTCTTGAGACATTTCTTTATTTACATTTTGTAAAAAGAAAAATCTACAGAAAATCGCCGTTATAATAGCAATCCGCCATGGAACAAGCGCGCCTGCTCTTAAAGGGAATGTGAGATGACGATCTGATTGGTTTATTGCACGTTACGCCCAAACCACACCTATGACTAATGAAGCTCCTTTAGACCTACCCATTTTAGATATGCGTTGGGTGCAAGAATCATTTATCCCGCCGGTAAAATAGCAACAGCGCCCGGGACCCTCCCACAATGTAACTTGCGTTTCGCGTTTGATACTTGCGTTTCAGATCGTTAAAATAGGGCCCTATGTGTCCAATTATAGTACAGCGCGCTTGTAAATTTGAATGGCATTGATAGTTTAGTTTTTTTATTGCCATTTTTAAGTGATTAATTTCTCCATTCGATTGAATGACCAACGGGTTTAACACCTCTGCTGGCTGTCAGGTAAACTGTATCAACAAGATTGAACATAATGGCAGCGCATAGACGAACAATAGTGTCACACGTATGTTCAGATACTTGCTTGTCATTACATTATTAATATTTTACAAAAAATCAAGCTCAAATGGCGTTACGAGGTATTTTAATACTGAATGGGAAGATATGTGTTCTGAGACAGTAAGTGCATCTCGTTTTCATCAATTTAGTTTACAAAGTTTAGCTGTACAGCCATTTACCTAGGTGATATTTTCTCAGATTACTTTCAAAATCTTTTATGTTAAAAATGTTCCCATCTGCTTGTCATAGCTAGATTATGTTCCTGTTTGTACCTACAGTAGGCTATATGCAGGGGCGTTTCTAGACATAGGCAACCTAGGCCTTGGGGGCACCGATAGGGCGCCCCTTCTCCCCCTCCCCACCCGTCAAATATATATATATAATTGATATAGGCCAATCAATCTTTATGTATTTTTATTTTAATTATTATAAAAATAAAACTCCAGACTTATTTATTTGTTGCGAGATACATGATATTGACGACTCAAGAGACGGTGTTGGCACAGGACAGGTGTGACCATGCTGGGTGAGTGATGTCAGTGTCGAACGCCTGTTGACAGTTCATTGTAGAACATTTATGTTTGCCATTCTGTAAGGAGGCTACTACGAAACGATCAAAGCTATTGGGGGCACAGTTTAGAAAGAAGAGGAAATGTGAGGAAGAAAGGAGACAGAATTAAAGTATACTGGTATGTTTTTATGGACAATTTGAAAAGTATTTGTCTGCAATATATTGCAATACGTAGGCTACTATATTTGCCCAAATGAAAATCCCTTCTCAAAACCAAAAATCGATTTTAAGCAAAGCAGTCCAAAGAACACCATGAATGGTTATAAATATGGGCATATTTGTCTAGAACACATTCATCCGTCTATATCGTAATGACGAGGTAGGCCTACTTTTTAATCAGGAAAAAAATATACCTTGAACTTTGTTTAGTTGGTGATCCCTGCAGTCGAAACAGAACAAGTAGCCTACTGTAACTACACCACAAAGTCAATAGTTCCTGGGGAAAGTTCCTGTGGTGGAACGAGAAAAAGTTATTTTGTTGCCATTTCCTGAAAGCACAACACTGCCGTCAGAATTATATAATTGAAGGCAGTTCGCGTTTTCATCACCGTCTCCTGTCCTTTAGACAGATATTAAAGTATTTTGTTGGCATTTCCTGAAAGCACAAAACTGCTGTCTGAATTATATAATTCAAGGCAGTTCGCCTTTTCATCACTGTCTCCTGTCTTTTAGACAGTTATTTAAGAGATGGAAAACCACCTCACCGTTGATTAATGTGGCGCATTGGTTTCATTAAATATACATTTATTGTCAATATAGATTTACACATGCATTTGTTTCATACATACATTGTCAATTGGTTGCAACATGCATTGTGTATAATATATGCTATGCAAGCAACCGCTTGGCTTGACAACATAAATGTGATTGGTTGCTTGGCCATCCCCTTTATTTTAGTATTTCTGTTCTCACACAGGAAACAAACATCTTGATATTTTTCAAGTTCGGCATGATGCTTTTTAATGCCTAATTGCCTATACTTGTAAAACTGCGTCAAATGCTGATACTTTGGTTTTGTTATTGTGTTTTAATACTCTCCTTAGCCAGCCATAGGATCATTTTGGTTGCTAAATTAATATAACTACTATAATGTAAGCTACATTAAATCCGTGATACATATATACACATTTTAATATATATTTGAATTATTTTATTAGTATACACCTCTGGAAAAAAATAAAAGATCACTTCAAATTCAAAAGTATCTATGGTTTTACAACTAATACATGTGTTTTTGTTAAATGAAAATGTTTGATTTATTCCATAAACTACTGACAAAAATAGTTTAGGTATGATTATTTAGGCTTAATTTGACAAATTCGGGGCGAGGCTTAACAGGTTAACCTCCTGACCATACGGGCACCCTTGAGCTTTCTTCACACATACTGTCCATATCTTATTATCTCTGCTCCAATTCTGATGGTCAAATAGGGCCATAAAATGACCTTTAGGCTCAGCTAATGTAAACAGGCGCATTTGTGCATCTAAAAGACCTCTTTCATACAGTAGTTCAAACAGGGATAACAACAGTCTCTTTCCTGCAAGTTAAACATTTGACATTCAATTTCTGCATTAGACATAAAATTATTTGTAATATAATGATCTCATCTTTTTCAACTTGTTAAGGACTCTTCAAAACATTAAACACCTTTATAACAATTGTAACCGTAACACATTTTTAAAATAATAAACAGAGACACCCATATTTGTTAATCACCATTTCAGAAAGAAGACTACTTCATGGTACATAGCTATTTCACACATTATTAATGATTTCTTTCATTTACTCCCACACTGAGAGGCCACTGCACTGCACATGAGAAAATGCATGCAACTAGACTACAACATGCAACAAAAAGAAAATGTATACAAATAGACCACAACACGCAACACTAAGAAAAATCTTGCAAATAGACCACAACACGCAACATTAAGAAAATGCTATGCAAATAGACCACAGCACGCAACAAAAAGAAAATGCATTCAAATAGACCACAACACGTTTATAATAGTAAAAATAAAGAGTGTTATTTTCCCTGGCCCTGGCCCTGGGGGGGTGCCATTTTGAGATCTCGCCTAGGGTGCCAGATTGGCCAGAAACGTCCCTGGCTATATGAACTTAGATTTTTTGTGTATGGATGTACTTTATTTAGGTTGTTTGTGATTTTCTATTGGATCACACAGTTATTTATTTGCTGTCGGATATATTACACTAACTAACAAAATATGTACAGATGGTGAAGGGATAAATTGCTCGCTCTCATACCGCGTCACCAATCAGTACATTAGTTACCATTAAATGGTCTATTACCGCCACAGAGTGGTGCTACAGTCCATGGAGCAAGAGACCATTGAAAATGCTCTACTCTATAAACACAGCGAGATCTATGTAGCCTATAGTACAGTGCAATACTTGTTTGCTGCTATTGTCTTGTTAATTTTTTGGACATGTCGTTAATATGGGATTGAAAGCTGCATGTGCTCATTCTCCCGAATCGATACACTGAGTGTAGCTATTCGAAAGCGTTCCCCAAAGTGAAATATTTAAAAACTATAATTATTATATTATGTTAATATATTGAGTTATTCTTATGCTATTATTATATAATTTGATATGAAATTACATTTTGCTGTTTAATGTACTGGCTAAAAAATATACTGTATATTGCTTTTAATTATTTATTTCAAATAGTTTTACTATAAATGCAATGTCTTTTATTAATATAATGAGTTATTCTTATATCGTTTAATAAACTGATTATATCCAATCGCATATGCAAAGTAATAATGTAAAAAGATTGTCTCCGTGGGGCAGTCTCCAGCTCCTGCAAGCTCCTTAGACGAGTAACATACAAATTACGCCATTGGAAGCATTGAAGAGCAGGGTTGTTTTTTAGGTATCCAGCGTAGACGTAGGGTTTTCACGCACTAAAGGAATGTTAAAAAGCAGTTCAGATATATAAAGCTGTTCAAATGGGAAAGTTATTTGTAAGGAATGTAGTTCATTTCTTACAATGCTATATTTAACACAATTGAGTTGTTTTAATGATGAAGAAATGCTTTGCTGTCTGCAGTACAGTACAGTCGATTAACCAAGTGAATTTCTTAGGATGGTATTCGCTGCCCGGAGCCACCTGGTAGCCAATATTTGTATTGTTTTCTTTTAAAAACTGCCACCAAAATTTAATTAACTTGCTTTCGGCACGGCGCCATACACCTGTGCAGCCCCTCCCCTTGATGAGCAATTTATCACTTCACCAGCTGTAATGAAATAACATTTGGGATTGAATTTACAAGTAAATATTATAAACTGTTACATTTTATATCAGAGAGAGGGAGAATCAGATTAATCGATTTGAAATCTGGCTGAGAATTGCTGCTTGTGCTATATAAATGTACAATAATATTCAGGTGAGCAAGGAAATATTGTTCTTCACCAGCTCAGACATAGTATGGCACTATAGGCTATATGAACTTAGATTTTTCCTTTATAGATGTACTTTTATAATTGTTAAAGGTTGTTAGTGAATTTCTATTAGATTACACAGTTATTTGTTTTAATCTGATAGCTACAGCAATGCTGCTGACCAGAAAAAATTGACTTGAAACTGAAAAAATACAGTGTGTTTATTCATTGTTTGTTAAATATAAAATGTTTATTAAATATAAATGTTTATTAATTAATTATTTTTTCACTGATTATTTTACAACTACTACACTCTGCTTCTCATACTTCAACATTTTGCCATCTTCATGTAATTCATCTGTTTTGAGTGAAAAAGACACCCTGTCAAGTCTGAAAATGTATAGACGGAATAACACAAATGAAAACTGTGTGAGCTGCAATCGTTTCCTTTAAACCGTTTGACAGCTTTATTTGAATGTCAATGTGTGGGGGTTTCATTTGTTCAGTTGTGCTCAATGGAAGCACTATAGCCTGCCACAATCAGTTCATAAAACAACGCGGACAGAGGGGGTGAGGGGTGGAGGAGGGGCCATGTATATTGACTACGAAAGTTACACTCAAAGCATTCATTGCGCTCTTGTATGTTTATGGCGCATATGGAGGGAAGAGCATGGATGTGGAGTAATTTATGTCTGATCGATATGGAGTTGACAGAAAGATTATGTGACAGGCCTACCTGCGTTTTGATGATAAGGATACAAGAAGACAATGCTTGGAAACGGGCAGGTTTGTTGTACTCTCAGGCTATCATTCATTAAAATAAGGTTTTACACAATCCCATTTTAATATATCCAGAACATGCAGGGAAAAAACATGAATAATAGTGAATGAAACTGAATAAAATCGAAACTACTGAATGAAGCCACACTACATACAATACTTCTAATAGTTTAAATTTTTTTATATTATACATCAACAAAATAAAACATGTTTTACACAATGTCTCTAATTCTCTAATCTCTAATTTGCAAACAGGGTGTGTGAGGGGGTGGAGGAGGGGCTACAAAAGAGCAAGGGCCCAAGCAGGGAAAAATGAATAACGCTGCTTGGCCAGAAAAATATAGCGATTCTGAGGCAAGCAGATACTTAAATAATATTGAAGTATCTTCTCACGTACTAATAATTATACTTAAATTCTAATATTTTAGTAAAAACTTGTTTGTACCTTCTACATCAACAAAATATAATAGAAAAAACAGTATGCTATAACTGGTTTATCTGTGAATAAATTATCTATGGTAGATTTTTATTATATAGACTTAAGAATTCTAATTCTACAAATGAGAAAAAAATAGGAAAATAGGCTACTACAGCATAGCTATCACCGTTGCCTGGAATAGTGATGGGATAAACCGGTTTGACAGAGGGGGTGAGGGGGTGGTGGAGGGGCAATGAATATAGGTTACGCATGGACAAAACCAGTGACAACTGTGTGAGATGCCATCGTTTTGCTTGCAGATCTTTCTCTCACAAGCTGACAAAGTTATGTGCTGACTGTCCGGCCAGAAAAGAGTTGATTACAAACAACCATGTAAGGCTGGCGCAACAGACAATATACCCTTCCATATTTAATTCTGTAATTACTGCATATTCAATTTACTATACTTCTAATAGTTAAAATCTTTTTTACATTATACATAAAAACATGTTTTACACAATGTGTCTAATTCTCTAACCTCTAATTAGCAAAAACAAAGACAACTGTGAGATGAAAATGTTTTATTTTCAGTGTAATATATCCAGGAAACAGGGAAAAATGTATAACGCTGAATAATATTTTAAGACCACCAGAAATATTTTGCAAGAAGAAATATAGCCTACCGGTAATCAATCCACTGGGATGTGCAGGAAATAAAAATAATGAGATGATTTCTCTAATCTCTAATTAGCAAACACAAAGAAGTTTAATTAAAAATTAGTTTTGAGACCTTTTTACTTAGGCTTATAAAACACAATGGGGTGAAGCTCTTAATCGCTGGATGCAGTGATGGCTTGGCTGGAGGCTTCGGAGGAGAGAGCGGTTTGTACTGAGGATGACTCATATGCTAATGACACTGATGGGCGTCAGCAGTTAGCAGTTATAGGTAGTTTGGAAGGCCTGGCAGTTCTAGTGTTAACAAATAAGGCAAGAACTTTGTCCAAACAGAATTTGCTGTATCACTTTCCGCTTGGCAATCCTGGGTTGCCTGAGGATTTAACAGGCTCCAATCTATATGAGTCCTCACTGACGTTTTGATGAGGAGAAGGTGTGGGGGTGGTGTGTTTAGAGGTCAGACACAAGGTTGCCTTTAGCAGTTAATCTCAGAGTGTTCATGTATGCTGTCTCTGAGAAGTTTCTGTCCCTGATGATGACCAATGCAAAAAACATAAATTAGTGCTAGTGTTCACAAAGTGAAATCAATGATTTAGAGATTGGCAAACAACTTTGTCAGTGTAAGCTGTGCAAATAATACTGTAAACTTCTGAAATAGTAAAAAATATATTGTAAAAAACATATATGCAGCGCAATCAGAAATATTTTTTTTTCTTATTATTACTTAGTTTTTTGTGCCTTATAAGCACCCATAGTTTTCCCGTTATCAATTCCATTCTAGCTGCACCATGTGTCCTATTGCCATGTAGTGCGCTTGTAAGTTTGAAAATTATTGGTTGTCAATTTTCTTTCTTATTAATTTTCCCATTCACAGTGACATGTGGAGAAATTTACTTAATATCGTATGTAATTGACTCATTTGACCAGCAGATGGCTGTCTGTACTAGGATTTGGCCTAGAGAAAGCTATCTATACTATGATTTGGCCTACAGGTACTGCAAAAAAAACAAGGCTGCGTGCACAGGTGTTTAATTTTACTTTAGAGATGAATTTCTAACAATATATCTGGATCATATTTCACTGTAGCAGTTTCCAAAAACTGTTTCTGCGGAGAACAACTGAGGTGATAAATTAGCTCTAATTCTAATCTATCCAATTCCTGAATCTGCAGTCATAACAAGGCATAATAAAAAAAGATTTGAAGTGAGTATGTGCCCGGTGTGTTAAATTTTGGTTTCACCACCAAGGTAAGAGTGAATGTCTAACATCTTAATCAAAGTAAAATATTTGGCTTACAGAATATAGAAATAAAGTATATGAAAAAAATGAAATTGTGTCACAGAGCCTATTGCCAATATTTAGCGATTAAATGTCTACAAAAACAAACAAAACCTGTCTGTCTTGAAAGCTACTCAGAACACAGACTTGTAAGGCTCTATGTGCAAATTAGCCATATGCGCAGGGTGAGAAAACAAAATGGATGTGTAGCTCGATCAGAATGTGACACACAGCGGACTACTTATTAGGTTACACATTCTTAAAATAACAACGCATATTCAACTACAAAACAAGTTAATTGATCAAGTGGACATCCTTGCCATGGTAGATGAGTTGGCTATACAGTGCCTTGCAAAAGTATTCGGCCTCCTTGAACTTTTCGACCTTTTGCCACATTTCAGGCTTCAAACATAAAGATATGAAACTGTAATTTTTTGTGAAGAATCAACAACAAATGGGACACAATCATGAAGTGGAACAAAATTTATTGGATATTACAAATGTTTTTAACAAATAAAAAACTGAAAAATTATTCAGCCCCTTGGGGTATGTCTATATCAGTTTTGCACATCGAGAGACTGACATTTTTGCCCATTCCTCCTTGCAAAACAGCTAGAGCTCAGTGAGGTTGGATGGAGAGCATTTGTGAACAGCAGTTTTCAGTTCTTTCCACAGATTCTTGATTGGATTCAGGTCTGGACTTTGACTTGGCCATTCTAACACCTGGATATGTTTATTTGTGAACAATTCCATTGTAGATTTTGCTTTATGTTTTGGATCATTGTCTTGTTGGAAGACAAATCT
Source organism: Umbra pygmaea (assembly GCA_016801145.1). Classification (NCBI taxonomy): domain Eukaryota; kingdom Metazoa; phylum Chordata; class Actinopteri; order Esociformes; family Umbridae; genus Umbra; species Umbra pygmaea. The sequence continues at coordinate 26,656 of JACXGM010003189.1, read as the reverse complement.
CTGTCCCAGTCTCAGGTCTTTTGCAGACTCCATCAGGTTTTCTTCCAGAATGGTCCTGTATTTGGCTCCATCTATCTTCCCATCAATTTAAGCCATCTTCCCTGTCCCTACTGAAGAAAAGCAGGCCCAAACCATTATACTGCCACCACCATGTTTGTCAGTGGGGATTGTGTGTTCAGGGTGATGAGCTGTGTTGCTTTTACGCCAAACATAACGTTTTGCATTGTTGCCAAAAAGTTCGATTTTGGTTTCATCTGACCAGAGCACCTTCTTCCACATGTTTGGTGTGTCTCCCAGGTGGCTTGTGGCAAACTTTAAACTACACTTTTTATGGATATCTTTCAGAAATGACTTTAATGCCACTCTTCCATAAAGTCCAGATTTGTGCAGTATACGACTGATTGTTGTCCTATGGACAAACTCGCCCACCTCAGCTGTAGATCTCTGCAGTTCATCCAGAGGGATCATGGACCTCTTGGCTGCATCTCTGATCAGTCTTCTCCTTGTATGAGCTGAAAGTTTAGAGGGACGGCCGGGTCTTGGTAGATTTGCAGTGGTCTGATACTCCTTCCATTTCAGTATTATCGCTTGCACAGTGCTCCTTGGGATGTTTAAAGCTTGGGAAATCATTCTGTATCCAAATTCGGCTTTCAACTTCTCCACAACAGTATCTCGGACCTGCCTGGTGTGTTCCTTGTTCTTCATGATGCTCTCTGTGCTTTCAACGGACCTCAGAGACTATCACAGAGCAGGTGCATTTATACGAAGACTTGATTACACATAGGTGGATTCTATTTATCATCATTAGTCATTTAGGTCAACATTGGATCATTCAGAGATCCTCACTGAACTTCTGGAGAGAGTTTGCTGCACTGAAATTAAAGGGGCTGAATAATTTTGCTCGCCCAATTTGTCGGTTATTTATTTGTTAAAAGAGTTTGAAATATCTAATTAAAATCGTTCCACTTTATGATTGTGTCCCACTTGTTGTTGCTTCTTCACAAAAAATTACAGTTTTATATCTTTATGTTTGAAGCCTGAAATGTGGCAAAAGGTCGAAATGTTCAAGGGGGCCGAATACTTTCGCAAGGGACTGTATAACGTATCACTCAGATGAATGCTTTTGATACAACTTTGTAAAATAACGATAATTTCTGTGAAAAATGAATGTTCTTACAACAATACAGTTAATTACTTAACAATTATCCAAGAGTGGTATTTATGGTTTGTCAATGTACAATCACTGTCCACTTTAATGGGTACACCTTGCTAATACCTGGTTAGACTTATTAGATATGCCTTAGTTCGTTGTGACATAGATTCATGAAAGATTTTGGTCCATATTGATATTATTGCATTACACACAGTTGCTGTAGATTTGTTGGCTGCACATCCATTAAGCAAATCTCCAGTTCCACCACATCCCAAAGGTGCTCGATTGGATTGAGATATTGTAAATGTGGAGACCACTTGAGTACAGTGAACTTTTTGTCATGTGTAAGAAGCCAGTTTGAGATGATGTGAGCTTTGTGACATGTGTGTTATCCTGCTGGAAGGAGCCATTATACAATGGGTACACTGTGGTCATAAAAGGATGGGCATGGTCAGCAACAATACTTTTGTAGGCTGTGGCATTAAAAGATGATCAATTGGTACTAAGGGGCCCAAAGTATGACAAGAAAATAGTCTGAACTGTTGATAGGCAGAATGAGTCATTCCAATTTTCTATTGTCCAAATTTGTATTGTCCAAATTTGGTGGGCCCGTGCAAATTGTAGTCTCAGTTTCCTGTTCTTAGCTGACAGGAGTGGCACTTGGTTTGGTCTTGTGCTGCTGTAGCCAATCTGCTTCAACGTTCATCATGTTGTGCATTCAGAAATGATTCATACAGTATGTTGGGTTGTAATGATTGGTTATTTAATTTACTGTTGCCTTTACTGTTGCCTTATAGAATCATTATGTTCTATATTTTTGCTTTGTGGCCTTCCAAATGCGACTTTGTCTAAAGAGTTGTTTAGTTGCAGATAGGTGAAGAAAATAGTTGATCAAAACACTTCTACCTAGGTAGTGGTTCCAAAACATCAGTATTAGGACCCCTGGTTGTACAATTGTTACTTTTGCAACTATAGATTGGTATTTTCAAGCATGCAGCAATTTCCATAGTCATTGCTTAATTTCTGAAGGTGAAAACCATTTGTCTGAAGCCTTTAGTCAGCACAGGTAAATAAGGATTACACTCACCAACTATACTTCTGTGATTGAACACAGAGGTGCCCAATCTGCTCACAAGGAGTTGCTGGACAGTGACCTAGCTAGGTCTGTAGTCTGATTTATCTACCCCATATCTTGGGCAGCACTGTAATAATTTTCACTGGAGCTCCGAGCAGAGTTGGTGAATCTGTAATAAGGATTGAACCCGGGACCGAAACAGCAATACATAAATGGATGACAATGATAATGCATTCAATTTATATAGCGCTTTTCTTCCAAGGAAGCCAAAGTGCTTTTACACAGTGAGGGGGAAAGCCCACCTCATCCACCACCAATGTGTAGCAACCACTTGGGTGATGCACGGCAGCCATTTTGCGCCAGAACGCTCACCACACATCAGCTATCAGGTGGAGAGGTGAGTAGTTAGATATGCCAATTAGGAAGGAGGGGGATTATTAGGTGGCCATGATTGAAGTGAGGCCTTGTTGGGAATTTGGCCATGACACCGGGGTTAACACCCCTACTCTTACGATAAGTGCCATGGGATTTTTAATGACCACAGAGAGTCAGGACATCCATTTAACGTCCCATCCGAAAGATGGCACTCTAAGCAGGGCAGAATTCCCCGTCACTGCCCTTGGGCATTGGGAGTGATCTTTGGACAAGAGGGAAGAGTGCCCCCTACTGGCCCTCCAACACCACTTCCAGCAGCACTGGTCTCCCATCCAGGGACTAACCAGGCCCAACCCTGCATAGCTATAGAAGCAAACCAGCAGGGCAATACAGGGCTCTATGCTGCTGGCAATTACTTTATTTTGTTTGTTCGTACATATTTCTAGGGGTGACATTAAAGACAACCCTGTTTTTGAGAGATATTTTTATTTCTTCATTCATAATTAGTTTTTTCTTGAAACAATTTTACCTCAATTTAAAGTTTAATTGTTCTCATATTGTGAATGTAAAATCAAAAGAGTGTAACATAAAAAAGTCACTAAGCACAAAAATAGTTTTTTGTATATTTTTTTCAAAGACATTAAAGCTTTGTTGGTTTATCGTCGATGTAGCTGGTTGGTCATTAACTAATCAGCCTCTCACAAAGTCAGATGTCAGAAAAATAATGAGTAGTGTATTTCTTATTGGAATAAATATAACTAATATCCCTTTTTTTCTGGAAGAGGCAAACCCCATTAGACAAAGTCATTTTCAATGGAAAACGCATTCAATATAACCTCTATGCCACCTCATGTTAAACCTCACCAGCCCTGATTAAGTCCTATGTGGTTTACTTACAGTGATTTCAGTTTGCTTACTGCTTATTTTCTTCATTCTGAGGTTCACTGCTTCCCTATGCCTCTTCAAATATTCCTGGTGATTCAACAGCACCTCCTGGGGAAAGAACGTTCAAGAAATACTCAAAAAGAAGAGGCAAAATGGACTGTACACCAAGCTCACACCTGATCCTTAGTCTTCATTTTCAAGGCCTTATGAAGGGAGATTAACCTAGCACCACAACACTTGCTCCGATTAAACAAACCACTTTTTTGTGTGTTTTATATCCAGAATCTTGTGCAGCTATTTGTCCCAAATAAATTAAAAAGCAAAGAAAGTGCATTTCCCTTTTACAGAGCCACAAGTAAAGAAGCTGTGAGCTCAGGGGACATTCAGTTCTTGCCATTCTATTTCTATGATTCAACACAGGATATTTTCTCTCAGCCCTGGAAGGTATTCATCTATATGTCACATCTCACACACTTGCTGTTTATAGCTAGGCATCTGTCTTTTAGCCTTCAGGGTAATTTTTTTAACCATTTTTGACAATTCTATTGTTGGACTTGTGACAAAGTGCAGTTGATTAGGCACTCATAGCTCTTCACATAGCAAATTATATATTTCAGTGGAGTCCCCAGTAAAGCTTAAACCTGTATTTGTAGCCCTTTATGTATAACATTTTCGACCAAATTAGGGCGCTGGTAATGTATACATTTTGGTACAGGAGCGCCAAAAGAAATTTGACTTTGGTGACCTCCTACAAAAGTTAAGAGCTAATATATTTAGAATATTAGACTGATGACAGTAGAGGAATGCATTATCAGATGGTGCTATGAGCTGTCAGAGGCTACTGTTCAGGTTCACACAGAGGTAGCCTTTTGCAATCCGATACATTTTTCATTCATACATAGAATAATACCATCATTTGAAATTATAAGCCTACTGTGAGACTGGGTGTATGAAGTATGTTGCATGTTGGAGAGTGAAACTAAAATCCATGGTTTCTTGCTTCCATTTGCTAAAGTCAACTGAGAACACTGTCTGATTGTTCCCATAAAATATCTTTCAGAATACTTGTTTTTTCTTGAATATAATAAAGGTGGCATTCATTATAGTTTAATAGTTGAGATAACAGTTTAACTAATACACGCAGTGATACACGCGGTGTAGCACAGGATCACGATACACAGGGATTTAAAGCTTTATTTTTGCTTATATTTCAATACAACAAATGGCAGTGTGGGTTTCATTTATAAAACAGTCATCTCAAATACAGTTGTTTTTTGTACATTTAACATTTTATGTGTGGTGTTGTTGAATATTTGTGAGAAAAATAGGAATTGCTACTCCAATCTAAACAAAAGGAAATTAAACTAGCCTGAGAGGAGAAACTGTTTTGTTGAGTGATCAAGGTGCCTGCCTGTTTTGGCTACCTGGGTCAAATTCATTGGTCATCAAACAAAAAGGTTTTCAAGCCCATATATAATTTGTATGTAAAATGACATACCTCAACATATTTGATTTAAGTTCAAATGGCCTGAAGGAAACTGAAAAGTAGTTTTTATTGTCAAAAGATTTGATACTCTCTTACTGACTTTAAAATACATTTGTCACCAGCCATTTGTCCACATGAGCCACCTGAAATTCTGAAATATCTAAATAACTCTTACACAAAATTAATATTTTTAAATTCCATTGTTATTGCCAAATGATGGTGTAAAATTATCAAGAAAACAGGAATATCAAGCTTGTGTTCCACTGGGCTTTCTAAAATGTTTTTAGCTTGCTTGCTTTAATGAACATGACCCAGATCTAAAACGGTATTACAGTGTACGTAGTTATAATCAGTGGCTTTACAGACACTAATGCTAGAGAGAGTAGCATGATTACCTGGACAGCTGATTAGGCTAGCTGTTATGTATGGGCGTTAAATAAATGGCAAGGCCCAATACTTCCCATAATGAAATCACTGTGAGCCATTGGATTTAACACCAGCATTGGGTTAAAATGTCAGATGAGGAAAAGCTAACCATTAACATGTGAAGCTGACAGACATTCCAGTTTGCATGTGAACAGCATGTTTCAAATGGTGCCAGAAAACTAACAAGGTTCCACAGGACTTAACAGCAACAAATATGAGGTAACAAGCAAGAAAAATTAAAGCAGTTCCATTCAAAGCAAAGCGAGAAAGAAAACAGAAAAACAAGCGCGCTCGTCAAAAAGAACATGACTTAATTCATAATTCTTTCTCATTCTTTGTCATATTTGGACACAGAAGAACTTCTTTTATGCTTTCTCACTGTAGCCTTTCAAATCTAAATATCAGTTATTAAATGAACGTATTCAGTCCAAAGAGGAAGCAAAGAGAGTACAAGTGTCAATTTCAATGCTTCCTTAAATATGTCAAAAAAATATATAATAATCCAAAGAAATCCTACATCTATGTGTACGTTGATAGTGCTATCTGAAGGTATGGGATGACTGCATGCTTGTCTGACTGCTAGAAGAGTTTGGCCTTCTTTTTCATGTCGTTGCGTTTCCACAGTGGAAGCCTGTCAAACTCCTGGATCTCCATCCCAAAGATGTCAAAGAACGTTTCTGGGGCTAAGTGGCGCTAGATTGAAAAAAGAGGTTGAGAAAACAAGAGGGAGTAGGGGAGGGGTGTTGTGGTTAGCATTTACGCTCCTATAAGGTCATTGGAAAACTCTCAAGAAGCTATGTGGATCGATGGCTACTGCAACGTCCTCAGTGGGTATTTCTGTAGCATTCATGTAGTGTACCAGTATCTATCATCACATGCAGAAATCGAATGATACCTCCAGTCTGGTTCTGTCCACCTCCCTGGGCAGTTTAGCTCGCCCTCTACTGGTAATCATGAGCATTTCATATGGTACCACCTTTAAAAGGGAGACACTCATCAGTAAAGGCAGTACTGGATCAAGTGACAAAAGGAGACTCGAAAAGAACTCGAGGGACCTTTAAAATTGACCAACGACCCCGTACCTTTAAACTGGGATTCTAGGTTATTAAGATAAATCCAAAATGGAAAGGATGGTTATTACAGTATGTGTTTATTATGTAAATGATTCCACGCATTCATCGCTGCAGTCAGCGCATATCGTCTTTTTGCTATGTAACATAAAGCGGGTGTTCATGTTAGATTTGAAAGGACATCATTTTACAGATAATGTTTTAACATAGACAGCTTGTTGTGATGGAGATGTTAGGGCTGTTTGAGGTCTGAGAGAACTATAAACTTGATGAAGTTGAAATTACTGTGACCAAACAATGCTGTAAGTATGTTCTAAAAGAGACACAACTGTTAAAGTTGAACTATTTCATTTAATAAATGTCCTGGATTGTTGTGGTCTTTCACAGTCATTCGTATATTTGACTGGTAGGCCATATTTACTGTAATCTGTGAGAAATGAATAGGATGCAGGGTGTAAAAGGAAGCTGTAGGTTATAGTTACTGTGTTGTTTTCTTTAATTAGGACTCAACAAATTCACAGCGTTCTAATTTCAGAAAGGGGAAGACACTTGGGGATTTGCACCTAGTTTATGCTAAAACCAACTGCATAAACCCACCACTGTGAGATCCATCCAAACCTAGCATGAGAGTTCTGCAAGATCTTACAGAAATGCTCTAATAAGCAACAAAAGAAGTGAAGGTGTTTTCTCCTATCTGTTCAACTCATAGTAGCCACACCATACAGAAAAATCCAACAATGAAGATATGGCTTCTTCATTTAATATAAAGTTATATGAACTGTTTCAAATCTACATTTTGCGTTGGATTTTCCACTGTATGTTCCACACAGTCAGTTTTGAAGCCATGGACCAATGAGCATGGAGAAGCCGGCATGCTAAGCAGAAGGTGACTCAGCTCATTATGGCTCCTATCTAGGCTGCAGCACAGCCTCCTGGGAGATGTACAACTGTAAAAGGTCTGAATTTGTTTCAATTACCCAGGAATAAACTGCATGACAATCTATTGTAGCTAGCTACTGGTGATGTTAGGATGACAGTATTTCAACCAGTGGTGCTAAGAATTACTTCTGTTATATTACAACGAGTGCTATGCCTTGGCATTAGGACTCACTGACCTTTGTAGCATGCATTTGTTGTGTAGTTAAGTCAGTCAAATATATTATTAAGGATGGGTCCCATACAGCTCTACCTCTACCTACAAGTCAATCAGCAGGTAAGTGCAAAATATTTGTCTAAAAAAACGTATGAAGAAATAAGATACTTGCTTTTGGTTCCAACATATTAGGCATAGATACTCCCCTGTCCATTCTTGTAACTGCGGCACGGCCATCTCTTAAGTGCTACAGGATAGAACATACATACACATATAATTGACTGGTATTGAACTGAGGTAGAGCTACCAGAGCTCCCAAGCTCCCACTACCCAGCATCTGTATTGTATAGTTCTTATAAAGAACAGTGTACTGGTAACATATGGTCACTGCAGTACATTATGTTCATGTATGGCTCATTATGATTATCATTCTTTTAACCAAACTCCTTTCAATGGTCTTTGTGACATACTGTCAACATTTCATGTCTTGAACTCGCAATCTAGAGGGCTGTTATGGTTTGCAGTTATAATAATTTTTAAGTCAAGAAATTGATGATTTAACAGGCGATGAGAAAAGATTATTCTACACTGCAGCAGGTCTGCAATGTTTGAGTGTAGTCACGGTGACAGAATATGTCTAAGCATTGTTCTTTTTGTTCCATGGCAGGAGCATGCAGAATCACTGCAATGTATTCTGGGTAATGCAGGCATTCAGCAGGAGTGGATGGACATTCAGGCTAACTTGAAGTATTTGCGGCCCTGGGAAATGAGTGACAAAAACACATGCAAACGGAAAGGCAAAACTAAAAGCATTCTGTGGAGAAGCAAATGAGAGACATACCTGAAACTCTGCAAGACAAAATGGGACAGAGAAATGACTCACAGTTAATGTTTTAACCCCTGTGCTATTTATCATTAATGTCTGAAAGAAATTATATATTGATTCCAAATTGGACTGTTTCATTTTTGGGTGGCTTTTAAAATGAGAAATAAATAAAGTCCATTTATTAGTTTTAAGAATATTGAAATTGAAGTAGCTGTGGTTATAAGAACTACTTTTGTTATATAGTAGAGCAACACTACTCACCTCGTCCTCCACCGCACATGTCCCCATGGCTGTTGTACTGAGTGAAATCCGTTGACTGAGGCTGTAGAGAGAGATGACTTTGTAACAACAAAAATCATACATTTCTATGTACATTACTGATAAACCACCAGTCACAACCTTTAAATGAATGGTCCACAATAATCAATAATCAACCAGGATTAATTTTACTTTTCAATACAGGGTGTCCTACAAGTCCAGCATCATAGAAACAATGCAAAATAGGGCAAAACAAAAGCTCTTATACGCTGAGCTCAATATGCACAAATACAAAAAATCTGATGTGATAACCAGTCAGCAAACACACAGTTAATGATGTCTGGAAAAATGGTGTTATGGTTTGTAGAAACATAGAACTAATAATTGGTCCCGTTGATGGTGGACTTATGGGCCATCTTGTAGAACAAAGAATTGTGAGGTCTGCCAGTGTCTGATCTTACCCGGTGCAACCCATTTCGTCCATAACCAGGCAGTGATGCTGATTTGGAGTCATCTGAAAATATGAAAATACAGGAAGAACCATTTTAATGAAGCATCTAAGCCCAATCAGGCTGGTTTGAATGGTTCACGCTGTTGATTAGATAGAGGTGGTTATGGGAGTGGACTTCAACAGGTGGGTGTTCATTGGTCCACACCATTCCAGTTTAGAACATTGTGCAGCACAAAAAAAACCTGTCCATAACCATTACAGATGGTGAAGGAAGTTAATAAAATTTTGGTGGAAGTTTTTAAAAGATATTAATACATATAATGGCCACCTCTGGGGAGCAAAAATCATCCTAAGCATAATTTTACCTGGTTAATCGACTGTACTGTACTGCAGACAACAGGGCATTTCTTTAAATATAGCAATGTAAGAAATTAACTATATCCCTGCCAAATAATTGTCCCATCTATACTGCCTTTTTTATTTTAAATAAACATACACAGTCTATGTTGCATACCTAAAAAGCAACGCTGTTCTTCTATGATGCATACCTAAAAAGCGACATTGTTCTTCACTGCTTCAATGGGTAAAAGTTGAAAACGAGTATTGCACTGTACTGTAGGCTACATAAAACACGCTTTGTTTTTAGAGTAGAGCCATTTCAATGGTCTAGTGCCACTCTGTGGCGGTAATAGTTCATTTATTGATAACTAAAATATAATGTTTTGGTGACGCGGTATGAGAGCGAGCCCTTTATCACTCCACCATCTGTAGTACTATTTGTTTAATAAAAACTATAAAACATAGAGATAATGGCAAAACCACAACTAAACTATTTTACCTTTACCTTGTATTCTGCACAAAGTCACACTGCTGTTGGCTGTGTAGCATGTCTCATTGAACGCTGTGACTTCTAAACCTGCGACTAGAGGTCTTTACTGATCCACCACACCCAAAAATCCGAGGACTGGGTCTAATATTTATGTTTTTTCTTGCATTGGTCGATCTGTCATAATAGTGATGGGTCGCGGGATGTGCGTCGGAAGCGGTTCTAATGTAGGTGGAACAATCTGGCGGGGGTCCGGCTTCCTAACGGGGGTCAAAACAAATAACTCATCCTCCTGTCGGACAATGGCTCTGATGCCCATGGGTCTCAAATACATACAGTATATGGAATTATGTATTTACCGACCCGATAGACATTTTTTGAGGTAATGAAAACATTTCAGTCTTGAACAGTACCCAGACCACATGCTGTGCCATTGCCAATCATAGCAAGCATAGACATGTATGTAAATTAGCTATGTTCTTAGGGTGCCCTTTCAGTCACAGTATTTACCCTGAAATGACACATAGGTAATACCGAATGTTTTAATGCAGATACGTAGATTACACGCAAATCTGTATACATTTGGATTTTAGCAGTCCAGTTCAAACAACAACAAGTAGGCTGTCTCTGTCTGTCGCAACTTCATTCAAAGTTCATCTGGCATTCAAAATGACACACCTGCTTGGTAGCCAATGAAAAACTATATGGGACGGTAGCCCATGGAAATACATACTTCTAGGTTATTTGTTTTTAAGGAGTCAGACGTTCGGGAATGTAGCCTAAACTGTTTTGAGTTTAAATTGCTCAATACTTTGGACAGAAACCAACCAATCAGAAACTATAAGCAAGGACAGTGGCTCGAACCACTGACTAGCATGGCGTAGACTGTCCTGCAATGGAGCGATTAGCCCACTAAGCCACGCAGACCCCCTACACCTTTTTCAGTTTTTTAACACATTTTTCTATTTGGCGGCTAATAAACGCTACCCTGAAATACAGCTCATTTGGTGTTTCATCTGATGTTTCATTATGATGAAGGTCAGAACACACCTCCATCACATTTGGTTCTCTGGGGTTCAAAGCGCTGAGCTGATTGGCTTCGTGCTTGGCGTTCTCTCATCTGCTCCTTCTCATTTTCCTCCTTCATTATCAGCTTTCCCAAACCTGACTGGATCTGTGGACAAACAGAATATATTTCTTGCTAAAACTTCCTGCCCTTATAATAATGCATCATGATCAAGATTAAACATTACATTTTTAACTTTATACAGCGCATCCGGAAAGTATTCACCGTGCTTCACTTTTTCCACATTTAGTACATCTTACACCCATATTCTGAAATTGATTAAATTAATTATTTCCTTAAAAATTCTACAAACAATACCTGTCTATATAAGGTCCCACAGTTAACAGTGCATGTCAGCAGGGCCGTTTCTAGCACCGGGGCTGACACGTTCGGCATAATACTTGCCGGCATAATATAGTGTTGCCAAGCGAACGTGTCAGCCCTGGTGCTAGAAACGGCCCTGCAGGTCAGAGCACAAACCAAGCCATGAAGTCAAAGGAATTGACTGTAGACCTCTGAGACAGGATTGTATCGAGGCACAGATCTGGGGAAGGGTACAGAAAAATATCTGCAGCATTGAAGGTCCCAATGACCACAGTGGCCTCCATCATCCGTAAATGGTAGAAATTTGAACTCTTCTTAGAGCTGGTCGCCCGGCCAAACTGAGCAATCAGGGGAGAAGGGCCTTAGTCAGGGAGGTGACCAAGAACCCAATGGTCACTCTGATAGAACTCTAGCGTTTCTCTGTGGAGAGAGAAGAACCTTCCAGAAGAACAACCATCTGTATGCAGCCTTTGAACAATCAGGCCTGTATGATAGACTGGCCAGACGGAAGCCACTCCTCAGTAAAAGGCACGAGAGCCCACCTGGAGTTTGCTAAAAGGAACCTGAAGGACTCTCAGACCATGAGAAACTAAATTCTCTGGTCTGATGAAACAAAGATTGAACTCTATGGCCTGAATGGCAAGCGTCATGTCTGGTAGTAATATGCTGTGGAAATGTTTTTCAGTGGCAGGAACTGGGAGACTAGTCAGGATCTAGGGAAATATGAATGCAGCAATGTACAGGGACATCCTTGCTGAAAACCTGCTCCAGAGTGCTCTGGACCTCTGAGTTGAAGGTTCATCTTCCAACAGGACAACGACCCTAAGCACACAGCCAAGATAACAAAGGAGTGGCTACAGGACAACTATGTGACTATCTTTGAGTGGCCCAGCCAGAGCCCAGACTTGAACCCGATTGAACATCTCTGGAGAGATCTGAAAATGGCTGTGCACCGATGCTCCCCATCCAACCTAATTGAGCTTGAGAGGTCCTGCAAAGAAGAATGGGAGAAACTGCCCCAAAATTAGTGTTACACGAAAATGTGCGTTTTTTTTATTTTTTAAAAATACACTTACAAATATTTTTTGTAGAATTTTGAAGGAAAAATATGAATTTATTCTATTTCAGAATAAGGGTGTAACATAACAAAGTGTGGAAAGATTTAGACGCTCTGAATACTTTCCTTATGCACTGTAAGTGGTAGAGGCATAATCAGATATTTTAGTACTGCTCTCACCTCAGGACCACTAACCTTGTTGATGTGTTCCTCATAGTACTGCTCTCATCTCAGGACCACTAACCTTGTTGATGTGTTCCTCATAGTACTGCTCTCACCTCAGGACCACTAACCTTGTTGATGTGTTCCTCATAGTACTGCTCTCACCTCAGGACCACTAACCTTGTTGATGTGTTCCTCATAGTACTGCTCTCACCTCAGAACCACTAGCCTTGTTGATGTGTTCCTTGTGGAGCAGCCATTTCCTGAAACTCTATAACGTTGTTATATATTCATGAAGATTCTCATGAAGCTGCTTTCTCCCAAGAACATCTAACCTTGTTGATATGCTCCTCATGAAGCTGCTTTCTCCTCAGGGCCTCCTCTTCCTCCTCCTCTCTGGATCGTCGTCTTCCTCCTTCTGATCCTGGGAGGGGCATATACAACCAACCAATGAGCCAAAACACACAAAGGTGCACAGACACACATACCCTTACATGATATACTGTACCTGGGAGTCTGCCGCATTTAAATAGTGGCTCCCTGATGCCCGCAAATTATATACGATATTGAAAATGAGTGTTTACAAGTTGGGATGTCTGGAATACAACCAAACTGAACCTAATAAAAATAAAATAGTAATAAAAGAACTTCCATCTGGAGATATCGCATTTGCAAATATATCATTCATGATTAAAAAGTATATTTGAATACAGAATTAATTATTTCCAGTCATTGCTATGGTGTTTACCAAACATAGAAATGAGCAACAAGAGTGTGGCAGAACACAAATTACACAGATTTGATAAGACAACATCAAGAGAGTGCAGGAACAAACATCACAAGAGCATTCACAAGATGAGCTTTTTGACTGTGAGTTTGACACCCAGAAAGAACGATGTGAGGAAAGACATGTGAGTTTGAAGCCAGTCTCAGTTAGCTCTGTTCAATGCATTTGTGAATGTTTAAAGTATCTCAATTGATCCGTTGATAGGCTGTGTGTGGGTGGCTCTAACGGAACAGTGCAATGGAAGATTTAAGCAAGCAAAAAGTGGCAGGGCGTGGACAACAACAGCCTTTTAGGGAGACCCTACTCACACAAAATAAGCAAATTAAATTTAAACATCTGTGTTCCAGACAGCAAAGAAATTAAGTGAGAGCTGGGATGCAGTTAAGCTTAATGTTGGGGTTGAGCAATAAGTGCATAAAAGTGATTTCCAGCCCTGTCCATTTAAAACCCTGAGACCAACACTATAAAACCGTGCCATACTTCCATCTTGCAAAATGGCTGCCTTACTTCCATCTAGTCTATCAAAGAGAAAGACTAGGTGGCGCTGTTGACATAATTATTGCTATGAAATCCTCTTGGATGCCCATAAAGGTCTATAGATTGAGATTAGTGGTGGTTTTTGGACAGGGCTAGGTTGTGTATGTTGGCAGTGGGCCTCGAACTGCTGGGAGGTGGGGCAGGGCAAGCATGCTGACAGGGAAGCTGACTGTACCTAATGCAGCCAGAGCCAAGTAGGGAGAGCAGGGTGGCCGAGGGCGGCCACTCTCGCCGGGTGATGTGTCATCCGGAGGGGGGACATAGGCGGCAGGAAACGTAGCGGATCTGATGATGTCATCAGCTGACTTTCTTTTTGGCACGGGTGAATCTGGGTCAGTAACCAGGGCAACTGGACTATGAGTGTCTGAGTGAGTTCCTCTAAAGCACAGCTGGACATTTCAACAGCATCAATCTGAAATGTTGTGGGGTCCTCTCTAAATGGTCAAGTTTCTTTTATGATATAATTGTTTTGTGAAATTTGTGAGGATTTTTTACACTAGCCATATGTCATATAAATTCCATTCAACTTAATTTTCCAACCTTACATTTACACATATTTAGAATTAACCAGAGATTAACCATAGCTATATGCAATGGACTATCTCTCTTGTCAAGATATATAATATTTGCTGCACTTCTGAAAAAGTCCTAATTCCTAGCATAGTAAAGATTTACATGCATTGAAAAATCTTCAGGACAACAACTTGTAGTATTTTCATCAATATTGATTGTTGATGTTTGAAACAATCTGTCGTCAGAGAAACTGATCGTGTTCCAAAAGGTATCAGCAAATTATCCTCCAAAAAGTCCATAACTGTTTACATTGGTTATTTGGTCAATCTAGTCTTATTACTTTACATTTAGGCTTTCCATGCTCTGGAAGCGTTTATTACGTGATTAGTCAGAGAGAGACTTCAAACAGTATTGACACATTGACATTGGAGGTGGCTACAAGATATGTGTTACAGTCAGACATCAATGTGGTGATCAAACAATGTTAATCTAAACAAATTACCCATAATTAAAATGCTCCAGACATTGCTAATTAGAAACAAGTGTACCAGTCTAAACCTAATAATTTCTACAGGTAGAATGTATCATCTGGTCTACAGACAACTACGTTCATCATTATAGGTTTTTTCTATAATCACCCTTGTTTTACTTGCCTTGTCAATGTATTTATTATTACCTTATTGAAGTTTGTATTTTCTATCAATAGTACCTAATCATATTAGTAGTATATAATCATATTAAAAACACTGATTAAAACAACGCTAACACTGATGCAAACAGTTCATATATAGCAAATGTACCGTGCTGTTTGTAGATGGGTGGTTTCCTGTAAATGTTGATCCCCTGATCTAAAATTGCAAACAGAAAAAGTTAGAAATGTGTTTTGGGCTTACACATACAGCATTACTAACTTTTCAACAGATAAAGAATTTACATTTTATTCATTTCTAACACTCTGAAAAACACCATAGTGACAGAGAAATAATGAAACACTATAAAAGAAAATGCAACAATCCACCAGCACTGTTAAATCAAATTCAACATCGGAATCAGTCTTTTTTAATTTGGGGAGTCTTACAGTACACCAGTATGTGATTAGTGTAAAAGGTCCATAACAAGAAAATATCCTTAAATGAAATGACAGTGAAGAGACTTAAAGCAATAAAAGAGGGGAAAATATAATGTAGGTGACAGGTAGCCGTGACAGTGACAGGGTGCGCTCCTTGCGTCTCCTACCTGGGAGATGGAAATGTTTAGGAGTCAGAGAGAGCGGCGGAGTGACCGGCCGGCTGTCTGGCCTTTGGGGTACAGGGGAGCTCCGGCCGCTGGTTGGCTCAGTGCCTCCGATGAGAAGAACCAAGAATAAAACATATGCAATGCAACCTTACGGATAGCATATGTTTAGAGAATGTTAATATTGCAAAGCCAGAGCATCTTTGCATATTGCATATAGCTACAGTTGCAAAATTCCAGTGAATTTTCAATACAATCTTTGGTTTCCCTGAAAGCCCAGGTAGTGAAACAATCAGGAACTATGAATTCCTCCATACAGATGTTCTGATAATCCAAGGAGTTTAATGACAGTTCTGGAATTTTGCAAACCCATGTGTAACTGCAATCTGTCTTGTGAGATTAAGCTCAAGTGTACATATGGATGCAAGACGTTAAACTCTTTCAAATGTTTTAGTTAAGTTACAGAATGACCCATTGAGATTAATGCAGTAATTTGAAGCATGTAACACAACATGCCAACCAGAACATACATTATCATTCACAGTTCTAAGTCAGGGGTTTGTTACAGATCTAATTTGTTAGTTCCTAAAAAAAAACTAGCACAACCTAGTATTTAACCTTACATTACCATGTTAGTAATTTAGCACACGCTGTTATACAGAGCAACATGCATCAAAACAAAAAAGGCCAAAATACTAATATAGTGATATTTGGTTCCTATTTTACCCTTGTTTTATTTGGTAAATTCACTTGCAGCAACCTGGGGACCAATAACTGTTAACTGCCTTGTTTTGGGAAAGAAATTATATTTTTCCTTGTACATTAATCAAGCAACATTTTGTTAATTGGCAAACATTTTGGTTACCTGATCTAACCATTAGGCTCCAAGCAGCCAATGTATCTAAAGGTTTTATAAGAAGACAAAAACTCTGTACTGTCTGTTTACAACCACTTCTTTTTATCCACCCCCCATTTTATCCCCTCCCAATTGTTCTTGTCCAATTTCTCCACACTAACCTTCATAAGCTACTGACTATCATGCCGTAATTTGTCCTGCAAGGCATCTATTTAGCCCACTATGCCATGCAGACCCCCCCTGTTTACAATCACTTCTAAAAGCCCTCTCTCTTTCAATATGGTAAACACATTCCCCCCCCCATTTTTCTTCCCTCCCAATTCCCACTGACCCTAACTTGTCGGCAGCTCCACAACTCCAATAGCAGATGCGGGATGGCAAGGGGCGCTCACAAGTTTCGTCCAACCACATGTTGCCTCAAATTCTTTTTGCAGAGCTCATCCAACATGGAAGCCTTTAGTCCAGGGCTGGCCAACCCTGTTCCTGGACAGCTACCATCCTGTAAGTTTTCACTTCAACCCTTTTTGTGGGCTACATGTTTTAGCTTACCTTAAGGTAATTATTAGAATCAGGTGTGCTATATTAGGGTTGAAGTGAAAACTTACAGGATGGTGGCTCTCCAGGAACAGGGTTGGCCAGCCCTGCTTTAGTCAGATCATGTGTGACGATAACACTGACTAACTATACTTCCATGATTAAATTTACAGGCGCCCGATCGGCACACAAGAAGTTGCGCGGAAAACGACGTGGCAAGGTAGATGATTCAACTTATCTAACCCAAATCCCAGGCAGCACAATGCAAACACATTCTGTTATTTGTAAGGTTTTGTAACTATGCTCTAGACCCCAAATGTCCACTTCAAAATCAACTGTTCTGTGGCAGAACCTCATACACTATCATGCATAGTACAGGATAATGACGATGATGATGGATGTGAGTAGTGTAGCCATAGCGTCCGAGGCACTTCGACTTGAATGAAGTGGCACAGCTTGCCATGGGGACGAGCAGGGTGGGGGACGGGGGCTCCTGTCTTACCTTGGCTATGGGGGAGGAAGTGGTGCCTGAAAGGGGAGGTGGGACGGGAGTCGTTATGACTGGAGGAGCCCACACTGTTACTGCACAGGGCAGAGCAGAGTTTCTGCATGCCCGTCAGAGCCTCTGCGGGGGTTGACGGATTCAGGAGGGGGAGGGCAGAGTGGGGATAGGTAAGGGGTAGGGGGCAGACGTACCATGACAGTTAAAAACAGGGAGGAAGTGAGGTGGAGAAAAAGAGGGTATAAAAGACAGAGCCAGTGGGGACCCGTCACAGGGGGGGTAAAGGAAAAGACAGTGGAAAATTAGCAACGGGTAAACAAACAGAGAAGAAACCTGAGAAAAGGAGGAAGGACTACTACTTTTGAGGAGGATGTGAATAAATAAATAAAATCAGTTCTAAATTATTAACCGGAGCATTTTGAATTCTGAATGCTAATTGTTTGAAAGCCGTAGGACTGTATTTCTTTACTGTTTTAATTATGTTGGTAACCATATTATAGCAATATAATTCATCTTGAGGGTTTTTGGGACATGCTTGGTGTAGCTCAGGTAAATAGTGTGTACAGTTTGTCAGTGATGTGTCCTAAAAAACTGCCCCCACTCCCTCCATGCATTATTTTTGTAAACAAATAAAGGTTTTTCACAATAACTTTCTGGAACAGCATTTAGGGGCTACTGCAAGATTCTGGCAGTTAACTTATCAACTTCCCCAGAGTCCAATGAACTCCATATATTTGCATCCAGAGGCTAGAGCAAATGTCACTATAGTAGAAGTGCAATTACTAGAAGTCTAACAGTGTGACATGCCGTATTTTATTCTTCAGCTTTAAAATATCCATGCATTAATAATATTTAATTATCACACATGTAAGTGTTACACTTCTTTATTGAAGAAAGTTATTTTATTCAATGCTACCAGGATAGATAGTGAATATTTTTAGTTTAAAGGTATAGAAGGTATGCCACGAGCAGCAGTGAGGAATAAGGTGGGGCTAAAAAAGGGTGACAGGCATGAATGCTACTCCTGTGAAAAAGCAGAGCTAAGCGTGAAGAGAGACATCATATAATCACTCTGCACTTGAAAACTACAAAAAGAGTAAAAACACATACCACACAAACTGAAGCGTTCACAAACGCTCACCTGGTCTGTGAAAATGCTGAGGTGAGCGTGACAACGGCGTGTAACTATGGCGATTGTAGACGGGTGATCCAATGGAGCCTTGACTGGTCGACCTCTGGAGGATGCGCTCCCTCATGTCATAGCAGCCCTACAGGGACAACATGATTACATCACCTGTCAATCACAGATTTAAACACTTTTTTTGCATTGCAGTGCAAACTGAACGCTGAAAGCTCAACGTATGAAGTAATGCATTACTTGCCTCAGCGGATGGGGTGGGGGACATGTTTCTAGATGACTGAAAGAGAAAATAACAAAACAATGTAAAGCTGACAGATATCAGATTTCAATTTCATGCACACTTTCTAGCATGTATGACAGTAAATAAAGGGAGTTTGTAAATTACACTTGAAATGTAATTATAATCCACATAATAATAAACATAAGTTACTGTTGTGGCAGTATAATTATCCTGTTGACAAAATCTGTCTCAAGTAAAGATTGAACGGTAGCCATTCATATTAATCAAGCTTGACTCTTATTAAGCGGATATTACAATTCAAACATGCTGCAACAAAGTACCTTGTCGTCTGTCATGGAGGGACGTTCTCTTCTCGCAGTATGGAGCTGTTGACACAGGAAATTACTGACAACTCTCATGTCTCTCAACAATAGGCTCCCTTTATAGTGGTAGGTTTGTCAAGGATGTCAACACTCAAATAGGATGAAATGTTTATTAGAAGGGTCAGGCTTTCACACAGCAAATGCAGACCCTTTTATTATGGGACTTTGACCTTTCACAGATGGGGAAAAGAAATTTGACTTAAAGATGCCTTCTGTGAATTTTGCAATTAACAAGATAATGTTTTAAATCTCAAATTTTGGCCTGGATGTGTAATATGAGGGCGTCAGATAGCTTAGTGGCTAGTCAGTTACCATAAGATGCTCCAGGAGAATATCCCTGTAGTTACTAAACGTATGTAGCACTGGACCGATGGCTAAATTACTCAAATGTAAATGTAAATTACCTCTAAGTAGAATCCACGTTATACTTTAGTTAGCATTAAAATAATATTTTGAATTCAGATGGGTTTATTGACATGGGGCACAAATCCTGACATAGTGCACAAATTCTGGGGACATGATTTAGTTCAGTAGTGCCACCTTCACAACCAGTGGCCAGAATTGCAGACTGCATCTTTAAATATGATGATTTCAGTGTCACAGAAATGTATTTCTTTAAACAAGGGCATGTTTATTGTAACACAATACATCACACATGCATGTGTGATACATGCATCCATGCATTATGGCTTGCTAATTACCTCTCCCACAATTTCTCTCCTCTCATCCTTTTCATCAAGGGACATGGTGTACAAGGGCTCATAGGTAATCAGGTCAGGGCGCTCTATGTCGTAAATGGCTTTTACTTTGGGAATGGCAGCTAGGTCCCTGTAATCAAGGATCTCATTGTCTACTTTTGCCTAGGGATGGACACAGACACACAGACAAAGCCAGAAAGTTTTTCACAACTAAAAAGTATACTCCTCTAAAGGGTTACTGTTAAACAATAGCCAAAGCAATTCACAAGTTTCCCCAAAATTTTGTATTGAAACATTCTGGCATTTTGCGCTGACATGAATATTCCGAAACATAATTTCTGGAAAATATTAGACTTGTCATTTATGAGAACAATAATAACTAACCATTATATTAACATGGGAAATGTAATTTACAACAGTAATCATAACAATAATTTTGATCTTGGAATTTGGGTAAACAAAACAATAATAATAATAATAACAATAATAATAGTAACAATAATAATAAGTAGCTATAATCTGAAAGATTCCTAAGATGATCCGATGAGTATTTTTCAATTCATTCAGGGAACTAATACATAAACAGACTATGGGCAAACAAAAATGTCTATGAGCTGGTAGAAATACAGGCTTAAGTTTTCACTGGGAATCACAATTTATCTTAAGCTTCCCTATGGAAAAACTGTCCTCAATTCTTAAAATAGAAGTAGCCTATCCAGCCCAGTATGTCTGAAGTTATATGTAGTGTATGGTAGACAGAACTCACATACTGTATGGTGGACAGAACACACATACTGTATGGTAGACAGAACACACATACTGTATGGTAGACAGAACTCGCATACTGTATGGTGGACAGAACGTATACTGTATGGTAGACAGAAGGCATATACTGTATGGTGGACAGAAGGCACATAGTGTATGGTGGACAGAACACACATACTGTATGGTAGACAGAAGGCACATACTGTATGGTAGACAGAACCCGCATACTGTATGGTGGACAGAACGTATACTGTATGGTGGACAGAACACACATACTGTATGGACGACAGAAGGCACATACTGTATGGTAGACAGAACTTGCATACTGTATGGTGGACAGAACACACATACTGTATGGTAGACAGAAGGCACATACTGTATGGTGGACAGAAGGCACATAGTGTATGGTGGACAGAACACACATAATGTATAGTGGACAGAACACACATACTCTATGGTGGACAGAACACACAAACCGTATGGTGGACAGAACCCACATAATGTATAGTGGACAGAACACACATAATGTATAGTGGACAGAACACACATACTGTATGGTGGACAGAACTCACATAATGTATAGTGGACAGAACACACATACTGTATAGTGGACAGAACACACATAATGTATAGTGGACAGAACACACATACTCTATGGTGGACAGAACACACATACTCTATGGTGGACAGAACACACATACT